>PVKE010012946.1:0-37443 GCA_004027555.1 Craseonycteris thonglongyai
CTCCCCCCTTCTCCCCTCTCCCCAGGTAACCACCAAACTATTGAGTGTGTCCATAATGCTGGTGCCCTCTCCCACCTCCCCTCCCACTCTCCTTCCCCTCTCCTCCCCTTTCCTCAGGCAATCACCAGCTATTGAGTGTGTCCATAGGTCTCTGTGTCTTTGTTCCTTTCAGTTTTATATTCCACCTATAAGTGAGGTCATATGTTTCCTGATTCTTTCAGTCTGACTTATTTCGCTAAAGCACTTTAGAATACACTACTTTGACTGACTCGGAGGCTCTCACATCCTCTGACCATCATACTGAGATTGAAAGGATTAGGGCTCAAGGCATCTGCCACCTTCCTCAAACTCTACTCTCAGCCCTTACCTCCACCACACCCTCCTCCCAAGTCACATCCTTCCCCTCCCAAGTCAACTGAAAGTTTTTTTTACTTTAAAAATTTGCTTGCATGTTTCTGTTTTCTCCTCTTGATTTTTTTGTATCTGGGCAATTAAAACTTATTTTACATCAGTAGTGTTTCTCTTGTGACTAAAATAGGTAATTATAATCAATAATATATGGAGAGTTGGATAATGGAAGTGAAAATGCTTTGTGTATTTGAAAAGCCTTGTAAAATGTGAGGCTGAGATTTTATTTGTCCCATCTCATTTAATGGTGGACTTGTGTCTTTAAAGATTTATTTTTATTGTTTTTGACAGAGAGAGAGAGATACAGAGACAGAGAGAAAGGGGAGGGCCCAGAACAGTCTCCATAGTTGCACATCATCGGTTTTTCCACATAGTTTCATACCACAGGTGGGCATGGCGCTGCACAGGGCAGGAACTGGGCCGGTTCTCACCAGTGAGAACTGAACTGGGGACACTCCCCAGTTCAGCATATGGGTCCGCAGGGGCCCGGGCCGGGATTCGATCCTTGGTCCCCAGGGCTGCAAAGTGAGCGCTTAACCCACTGAGCCATCCCAGCTTCCCCGGACTTGTGTCTTTAAATGGAAGCATGTTTTGATGATTATGTCATTGTAATTTTGCCACAGAAAAAGATTTATGTTATTCCTCCTTAATGAAATATCTGTGATTGTGGTTCAGAAGTGTGAAGAATCTTTGTGCTTCAGAATTAGAAGGGACCTTAGAGATAAATTTCAAAGCACTCCTTTATCAAGAGGGAAGCTGAAGTCTTAAGAACTAAACATTAGTGTGAGATTGAGTAGAAGTCCCAGCTGTGAGTTAAATCTAGATCATCTGACAGTGAGTCCATTTGCTAATGTTACTTCATATCCCACATTTGTTAATGAGATTTATGTTTCTAAAATGACTGTGATAAAACAAAAGATACCTTTTATTCAGTTAGTAATACAGCAGGAAAAAGTAGTGCTGAATTATATGGGTCTTCCACCAAGCTGATTGTTTTATTTATTTATTTTTTATTTTTTAAGATTAATTTTATTGTTTTCGACAGAGACAGAGAGACAGAGAGAAGGGGGAGGGCCCAGAACAGTATCTATAGTTGTATGTCATTAGTTCTCGACATAGTTTCATTCCACACAGGTGGGTGGGGGCCATGCAGGGTAGGAACTGGGCACACCCCCATGAGCTGGGTCCAATTGGGGTCCTTCCACATAGGAAGCACACCCAGTTCAGTATATGGGTCTGCACAGGTGGGGCCCTGGACTGGGACTTGATCCTTGGACCCCAGGGCTGCAAAGTGAGTGCTCTACCCTCAGAGCCACCCCAGCCCAAGCTGATTGTTTTAAATACAATTTTTCAAAGACCTGCAAAAATACTTGCAGAGGTAAGTGAAGATTTACAACCTTGGGCATGAGTGGGGCTTGCAGTTTAAGAATACTGTAAGTAGAATGAATTTATTTCATTAGGCAAATTGGGGGAATGTTAATGCTTTGATTGGACCTGAATGTTGATTTTTAGGGTCTCGCACAGTAGTCATAGTCCAGAATACCTTATTAGAATGGAGCTCTTTAATATGTTTTACTCCTGGTTAGAGCATCCCTTTAAAAAATGTTTTTCTTTTCTGAGAGTCTTGAGTATGCTTTGGACAGGGCTTCACGTTCAAACCTCAGTGTAGGTGTGCTCTGTGGATCAGCATAAGCATCACCTGGGAACTGTTTGGGAATGTGGAGTCTGGCCCCTTCCCAAGGCTGCTAATCTGTATTTTTAACACGATTCCCAGGTGATTCATGTGCACAGTGAAGTATGGAAAATGTTGATCTAGAGCAGTGGTTCACAACATTTGGTTCCTGGACCCATAATGTCAATATCACCTGCAAAATTGCTAGAAAATGCAAATTCCCAGGCCAAACAAACATCCCAGACCCACAAATCAAAATCTCTGAGTGAACCACACCCCCACACATGCTGTGTTTTAACAAGCCCTGTAGGTGATGCTCATTCATTCTAAAGCTTGAGAACCACTCTAGGGCAGTACGTTTCCAACAGTTTGGATCATGACTCATGGGGAAAAATACATTTTACAGCTTGACCCAGGAGACTCACACACACACACACTAAAGAGTTCCTATCTTATATTACCATGTGCTGTCTACTTGCTCTTTTCAGTTTTGTTATTTGTGTGTATATAAATCTGATCATGACCTACACAACTGATTCCAAAAGCCACTAATGGGTCTTGAACTGCAGTTTGAAGCCAGATGCTCTGGAATAGGGTCTTTTAATCTTCTTTTGTACCACGACCCCTTTTGACAGCCTGATAATGCTCTGGCTCTCTTGTCAGAATAATGCTTTTCACAGCTGTACAGTCATATACGTGGATCTGCAACAGCAACAACAACAAAAACAATTATATTGGCTAACAGAATATTTCACAAATTTGTGATATGGTAATATATTGTTATTTCTTTATTCATAATAAGATTTAGTGGTGAGTCTAGTAACAACTATTACTTCAAAGTAGGGGTGAGTATAAATGATAGTTTAAGATACCTGTAGTAACTGTTCTGTGATGTGAAAATAGCTTGATTTCTGTTGATGACACAGAGTTACTGATAATAAAAAATGCTAAATTTCAGTTTAAGGTAAGTGAAAGTAAGCTGTATGTTTTTTCTCCCCTGTCTATCTTCAGCCTTCTAGAATTCTACTGACAGACCCCCATGGAACTGAGGTTAAGAACCCTTGCTCAAGTGGAACCTTTCTTTAGCAAATAGTCTCAGGCTTTAGAGTCAGACTGACTCAATAGTATGCCCCCAAACTATCTTCCTGAAATTTCTTAAAACGAGTGCTTCATCCATGGCATCTTTTTGTTTTGTTTTCTAGCACTGTGGTAATGGATTTCTTTCTTTAGAATTTTCCTTTCTGTTGGTTTATTGGGGTCTTGGGAGATCACTGGGAATCCCAGATTCCTGCCCTTGTTAATATTCCTTCTCTAGTCTTCCCCACCTCAGTACATGCACCCAGTTTCTCAAGCTAGACTTCCTGGGACTCGTTCTCTGGGGCATGGTTTCTGGATTCCGAATAGGAACCTGGGATCCACAACTTGCTGGCTTTATAAACTTGGTCATAGTACTTAACGCACTCGTCACCTCCTTTTCTCCGCCTGTGAGACTAGGGTGATGGTAGTGCCCACCTCACAGCATTGCTGTCGCAGTACGCGACAGTGCCCTGGATTGTGCCACAGCGGTGCCTGGCCTGGAGTAAGTGGCTAGTAAATGTTTTCCAGTGTAATTATCCTATTCTCTCTTTTTCCCCTCATTCCTTCGTGTTTATCAGAAAATGTTTATAGGTACTCCCTACAGAATATATTTGAAATTCATCTTTCTATTTCCATTCCCATCTTCCTACTCTGAGCTTCCATACTCTTTCATTTGGACTCCTAACTGGTGTCTCTGCTTCCTCTTGATTCACTGCATCTATTTTCTCTGTAACAACCAGGCAATGGCTGTCTAGAAAGTATCCAGCCTTGTACCTGTTCTTGTTATATTGACAATGTCTGGATTGTCTTTCCTGACAGCCCTCGTACAATCTTTTAAAAATGTAAATGAGGTTTTAAAATGTTAAGGGACCACTGAGTATTTATAACCTTTGAGTCTGCCTGTCACACTTTTCCTTGACCTATATCCACCTGTGTGCTTGACCCTGCCTCCTCTCCAGTGTTATTTCCTGCTGTGCGGTTCTTCCCGACACTTGCCCATTTACCTGATGTTCTGTGGTCTCACTGGCTTTGTCTGTTATCTGAGCAGCCTAGTTCTTTCATCCTTTAAGACCATGTGCATCATGACCCTTCCTCTGCTGGGATGGATGTTTCTGTCCTCTCCCAGCCTCTCATGTTTCTCAACTCCACAGGTATTAGTGCCCTAGAGAGCCTTCCCTAACTACCCTACCTAATTTGGGGCACCAAGTGCCCCCCTTACCAGCCTGAAAGTGCCCTAACACATCAAAAAATAATAGTTCCTCTCTATTGGGGAAAAGGACTATTAGCAACCTATGATTATCAAGCAATGTAACTTTAAGAGGAGCCTATTCTATTTCCAAAAAAGATAGATTTTACATGTTGTGAACATTAGTGACTAAAGAGCTATTTTAAGAAATTGCTAATCTCAAAATTGGACAAGTTAGCTCTCTGATATTGGTATACAAAGACAAAGAGAGGCTTGCCCACTGCACCTGTCTGTAATGGGGTGATTGAGTTAATCATAACTCAGTCATGGGCCTTCTCACTGCTGTCAGTCATTTGTGGTCCAAAGGGTATAACAGAAGTCATAAAATTTCTCTCTTTGAAGTAGTTGCCTGGCTGCTGATCACACTCTTTATGTTGAATGGTCATTTTCTGCTCAGGCATGAAAAAAGATGTCTCATTAAGTTAGAAGGTAGAAATCATGTGGATAATGTCTGGATCCTGGTTAATTTTTGAGTTCGGAGGAAAGAGGCAGAATAACAACACCCTGATTGGCAGAATAATAATCAATTTGTTTGAGTTTTGAAACTTCTATCTTGTTACTTATTTTTAATTAATACTAGGCCAAAGAAGGAAGGTAGTCCTGATTTTTGTTATTTGTCTGAAGCAAAGGTGAAGAAAGTTGTAGAAATTCAGAATCATGACATGAACCACTTTCATAGTCACCTTTGTAGTTTTTCTTTCAAATAGGAGACTTTTAGGCATTCCCAAGGTTACGGGGATAGATGCTCAAATTTAGGGTAATTATAATAAATGGGATGCCTGGCTCTTCTATTCTATGCCTTGTTTGGCAAAATAGTAAAAATGTAGTCTTTTTTGGTGAAAAGACTTCTTTTTGTTGGAACATTTTAGCAGAACCCACACATAGAAGTGTTCCTGCTATGGGCTGTGGTTAATGATAATCACTTGGAAAATGATGTGTCTAAAAATCAAATGTAGGTTTTTAATTATAGAAAAGTAATATAAGCCTAATTTAAAAATATTCCATCATAATTCTGCCTTTCAGTCAAGCCAAACTTCATATTTTTCTTCTTCCCCTATAGATATTCATGTTCAATGTGGTGTATATAGTCATAATCTTGCAGTGATCATCTTGTATTCTGCATTTTTGTCATGGTCTGTTTTTCATGTTTCATTTTTAATGGCTATCTAGCAGCATACTATCAAGTAGATAGGTCATAATTGCTTAACCATCCTCTTGTTGGCTGGTTTGCTTTATGATGTATTTTTAATGATGTCTTTGTTTTGTTCTAATTTTGCAGGCAGAGACATTTGTTTGGGTTAACAATGCATCAGCACATTCCCAGAGTGTTGCCAAGGCCAAATACGAATTTTTATTTGGCAGACCTGAAGAGAAAACTCCAGATACTAGTAAGTGTTTCCCCAACCTCCTCTTTCAGGTGACGATGTAAAGCACTAGTAAAATTTCAGATCTTAGCAGCTCTAAAGTCTGCAAACCCAAGAACTGGCCTGAGATGACTAGACCAGGGTATAAGAATCCCATCCTGTATCTCTGAATTCTACATCTTAGGGAGTTGTTTTGATGAATTTTAAAAGGAAGGAAGTTTGACAGAGGTAGAAAGGCAGCGATACATGTGAAAAAAGTGCTCACTCAGGAGATGATAAAGGGGATATTAAGCGTGCCTTGGGAGGTAGACAGGAAGGGATGTTGCATGTGGGTAAGAGCATGGTCCCTGGAGATAGATGTCCTGAGTTTGAATTCTGGCCTTGTCACTTATGAGATGTGTGACCTTGAGTACGTTATCTAATCTGTGCCTCAATTTTCTCATTTATAAAATGAGTATTTATTAGATATTTCAGTAGTTGAAGACTATTAATAAAGTATAAAACAGTTAAGTTACTTTTAAAAAATCATTTTGCTTTTATCACAGTGTCTCAATTTGCTATTTGTCATGTGGCGCAAATATGTTTGGGGCACATCTAATCATCTACTCACTATTTCTCAGATGGGGAATACTGATTATAGTCCCTGGAGTACTGTTTAAAAACTTGTTTTTGGCATAGCCTTAACTTTGAATGCCACATTGTGATTTTGTGCTGATTAAGCTTTTTTTTACTTTGAGAAAACATCATTTTTACTTTGCTATGTAGAAATAATATCAAATGTCTGCATAGTCCTCTGACTTATTGGTGGGTGAGTTTGCTTCTTCTTTATTCATAGGTTTTGAGTAGTATTTTCCGGCCTATAAGACGACCGGGCATGTAAGACGACCCCCTAATTTTACAGTTAAAACATAGGTTTAGGCCTATATTCACTGTATAAGACTACAGCCTCGGAAGTGGGGGGTAGTCTTATACAGCGACTATAGGCCTAAACCTATGTTTTAACTGTAAAAGTAGGGGGTCATCTTATACACCGGAAAATACGGTAGTTTTACCTGTATACCTGAGGCAAATTGAAATGTTTCAAACCTATGTGCCTCATTTGTCTTGGTTGGTATGATTTGCTTAATGTGATGTTATTCTGCAAGTGTGAATGTGTGCATGCATTTATCGAACAAATATATTTAATGAGCACTTATGTGCTGGGCACTGTGAGGATACAAAGGAGTAGAAGACACAGTTCTTGCCCTTTAAAAGTTTATTCTTTGGTCAAGGAGAAACATGTCCATAAGTGACTGGAGGGAGGGAATGGTCACTTTTTATGTGCTGGTGATGACTACATGGAGGAGATGGAAGTTGAACTTGTTCTTAAAGAATGACTAGGATTCTGATTATTAGAGTTTTGAGGAGGACATTTCAGATTGAGAGAAAGGTATGAGCAAGGATGTGTTGGCAATAAACATAAATTGTTTAAGGAACAGGGAGGAGACTAGCCAGGTTGGTTTCAAAGCATATCAGTGAGAGATAAATTTAGAAAGATAACCATTAAGAAAGGGGCAGAATCATGTAGGGTTTTCTTAGGCAAGGTAAAGAGTTTGCATTGTATCCAGGTGTATAGAAAGGGAGTGATAAGGACTGTTTTAGATAGATAAAGCAAGATGGATTGATCTGGAAATTGGAATTGGCAGCAGAAGCTGTTGCTTACCATTGGAAGATAAAAGATACAAGTTCATATTGACCTTTGGAAAGTATTCTCTTCCTATCTTCACAAAGAAATGATGGCACATTTTTATTGTTTCAAAAAATACTTTTGGGGGATGCCGTGATGGCTCAGCGGGTTAAGCACTCACCTTGCAGCCCTGGGGGCCAAGGATAGAATCCTGACCCTGGCCCGTATGGACTCATGTGCTGAACTTGGGTGTGCCCCCCAGTTCGGTTCTCGCCAGGTGAGTCTCCTATGTGGGAAGCCCCTGGTTTGGCTCCCATCCTGGGCGTGTTTCCCATGTGGGGAGCCCCTGGCCAGTTCCTGTCCTGCGCAGCTCCATAATGAAACTATGTAGAAAACTAGTGACGTGCCACTATGGAGATTGATCTGGGCCTTCCCCCTTCTCTCTCTCTCTCTCTCTTTCTCTCTCTCTCTCTCTCTCTCTCTGTCTCTCTCTGTCTCTGTCTCTCTGTCTCTCTGTCTCTCTTTCTCTCTCTGTCAAAAAATAATAAAAATAAATCTTAAAAAAGCTTTTGAAGTTTCTTTATTTTAAAATAGGCCATTCAACTGTCATCAAAACACTGCTCAAATTTAGAAGACCATAGGAAAAGGTAGTAGCAAGAGTACGATACTATTTCTATTTGAACTTGATAGCTAGACATACACCTCTTCCCACATAGGATTTTTAAAAAGTATATTAAATAAGTGACTTAAACTGTCTAAGTGCTCCAGAAACAGCCTGCTGGGGCACTGGAAATACTGACAGTGACTTGAATGCATCCCTTGAGATCAGTGAGGTCAGTTGGCTCATGATCCCCAAATAGGCCCAAGGAAAGTGTTGCTGCTATGAGGAGAGAGGATTAGACTTTGCCGCTGAGCAGGGACTTAACTTGGATTGTGGGTGGGAGATTCTAGGGAAGACATTTCAGGATTATTTATAGGCTGTTGCTTATTGTAGGGATCTTGAATCAGTGACAAGAGTTTAGGATGTTGGATGGGTAAAAGAGAACATATGAATAGTGGGAAGAATGTCTTTCGGGGAATTAGGATCTGGGTTTTCATTATGTGTTCATCCATCTAGTGGAAGGAAAGACAGGACCATGCATGCTTCTTTGGTTTCTCTGTCCCCTGCTTCTTCCTGGGAGCTGTTGTGTTTTCAGGAGCTTTTCAAGAGCTAGAGCAGTACTTGGTAATTGTTGAGAAGCTCTGGGCTATGTCACATCAGCTGTGCTGTGGTTTAATGAGGAGGCCATGAGTCGCCAGAGGTAGGTTCGCCTCCGCTGTTCCAATCAGCTATTAGAATATTCATGGAGCAGTGCTGAACTGCAAAGAGATAAAGGAGAGGTAGCATGGGACCCTCACCTGGGACTAACCATCTGGGTGATGGTGCCTTCCAGACTTCATACTCAGCACACCTTTTCTGTCTAGGTTGGTGCACTTAGCTGACCAGAGTGGCTTTCCTACCTATGCTAGTCAGATAGAGGACACTCTTACAGGAGTGTGGCTTCATTCTGGGAGAGTACGTTCTTTGAAGGGGTCCTTAGGCAGTATCAGATGACTAAGGTCAGTTGGTCTATCCTTTTTGGTCAAAGTCCAGGATGAAGAAATGCTTGACAGAGCCTTTGAAGAACAGTAAGACTGTTACTTAACTTGTAGGACGAACAAGTGACGTACAGAAGTGTGGGAGGAAGCGAAAGGGCTTGTGCTAAGAAGAGGGATCGATTTTTTACATTAACTCTTGGAAGTTTACAAAACTTCACTCCTCTGTTTCCTGTTACCTTATGGACATTTTAAAGATAAGTGGGTTAGAAAATGAACTTCAGAGATAGTGAAGAACTTGCCTGAGGGCACGTATTTATCAGGGTGTTCAATCTTTTGGCTTTCCTGGGCCACATTGGAAGAAGAGATGTCTTGGGCCAAACATGAAATAACGTTAACACTAATAATAGCTGATGAGCTGGAGGGAAAAAAACTGGCAAAAAGAATCTTATAATGTTTCAAGGAAGTTTATGATTTTGGTTTGGGCCACATTCAAAGCCCTCCCATGTGGCTGCAGGTTGGACAGGCTTGCTTTAGCATCAGGTGGAGGCCAGTGAGGAGACTGGGGATCCAGGCACTGGTTTCCAGAACTCAGGGGTGGGGGGAAAGGAACACATTTGGAATTGATCCTGCTTTTTTTTTTTTCCTGCTTATTAAATGTTATCTGTACAAAAGTGAAAAGAAAGGGAAAATGAAAGATGTCCATAATTCCAAGCAATATGTTCTCACTTTGGTGACGTTTACTTCTGATTTTTTTCTGTTTTTGTGTTTGCTACCCAAAAGTGCACACATGCTGCTTCATTACTCAGTAAATATATGAGTGATTACTTTGGGATAGAGTATTGAACACCACTAAAATCCCTGTTTACCAAATTGCTTAACAGAAAGATGGTTCCAGTTCAGCTTTTCTGCAGTGCATTAATGTTCCTCCTATACCCTCTTTGGCGTTCATTATCTTAAACACAACACTGTACCCAATTTGATAGGGGAAAATGATTGATTAGCCTTTAGTTCTCCCAGATGTAGGAATTTATTTCTTGTTTTAAATATGAATTTTAAATTTTTATTACCAAAATATACATGTGTGTAATCTGAAAAATATAAGCTTTACCAAAGTGTACATGACCCGGAATGAGAACCACCTTCATTCCCACATTCTGTCCCCTCAATTGGGGCGCGTGAGACCGCTTTGGTTGCTGTCAGCCTTCAGGGGCCCTGACTCGTCACTCCTACCAGGACTCCACGCCTCTCTCCTCCCAGTGGCAGTGACTTTTATTTCTTTTTTCTTCTACTCTTTGTTTTTCTTCTACTTCTGTTTTTTATGGCCATTGCCTTATAATAATATGCTGGCACCTGTATTTCTTACCTATTTAAAAAAGTATTGATTTGTCATATTCTATCTGCCCCTCCCCCCATGCCAGAAGTTACACTTTAATTTTCTTGGTTATATTTATGGGGTTTAAGTATTAATATTTGAAACTGTTTCCTAAGCCATTGATTGAAGCTGAGAGTTACCTCCTGACATGCTTACTTAAAATGTGGTGCGGTGGCTCCACATTCCCCTCTAGCTTTCCTCCCCTGTGCCACACCTCCGGCCATGCCACCTCTACTGTTACAAGGCACATTGCATTTACGTTTTGTTCTGTAACGATAAAGTCTTTTGTGCTTTCACTACAGGTTGACTAAAAATTTCAAATCCAGCACCAGCACCAGTGTCTACAGAATGCAGTGTCCAAGTAGGGTGGTTGGACCCAAAGTAGAAGAGAAGTAGATCCTCTGTCCCTAACCTCCACTGCTCCAGGTTATGCAGCAGCCAACCAGAGCAGGGAGAATGAGTGAGGGGAGGTAGCAGCAGATTGTTACAGCCACTGATGGATTGCCGTGTCTTCACTTTATCACCAGGTGTAACCATATTATTTGTAACGAGCAGTTCATTTTCATGTTTAAACACATTCTTCTTAGAGCTTTCAGACAACTTGATCTGATTTGTGCCAAAAGTTTTCTAGGCCTTTACTCAGCTATTCTCCTTAGACTTTAATAAAATTCTTTATTGCATTCTTGGTTAGGTGTACTACTTCCTAGATTCCATGCTACATTCTTGGACTCTGTTTTTTTTGGCTAGGGTATGCCCTTTAGTAATACTTTCAGACAGGTTCTGGGATGGGTAACATTCCTAAAGTGTTGTATTTCTGAAAATGACTGTTTTGTCTTTATGCTTCATTGCTCATTTCCCTGGAATTGAAGTCTAGGTTCAGCTCACTCCCCTTCAGAACTCTGAAGCATCACTCTCCATTGGCACCCATTGTTCCTGATGAGACCAATGCTTCCTCCTTTGTGCATGACCTGTTCCTTCTTGCTGGACACGCTGATGAGAAGGTTCTCTCTTCCCGCCGCAGATGTGCAGGATGGGTGAATCTTTCATTGGCCGTCTGCATAGCACTTGTCAAGCCTGTGCAGTCATCGTTCCGTAGCTCTGGAAACATTTGTCCTTTTCTCCACTTTTCTAATGCTTTTTGCTTCTGAAATTTCTAGTAGATGAGTATTGGCTCTCCTGGATTAGATTACTTTTTTGTCTCTTAATTTTTCCCTTCTATTTTATTTATTTTTATTTATTTATTTTTTTAAATATATATTTTTTTATTTTTTTATTTTTGACAGAGAGGGAGAGAGAGAGAGAAAGATACAGAGAAAGAGAGAGAACTGAACTAGGGGAGCTCCCAGTTCAGCATATGGGTCGGCATGGGCCCGGGCCAGGATTCGATCCTCGGTCCCCGGCGCTGCAAAGTGAGCGCCTAACCCACTGAGCCATCCCGGCTTCCCCTTCCCTTCTATTTTAAAATGCCATCTTCTTTCTGATAAAATTTTTATTTTGATAATTACATTTATAATTTTAAGAACTCTTTTCCATTTTCTTTTTTTTTTTTTTTTTAAAGGTTTACTTTTTTTTTTTAATTTTTCTTAAACTTTATTTTTTTATTTTATTTTTGACAGAGAGAGAGAGAGAGAGAGAGAGAGAGAGAGGGAGAGAGAGAGGGAGAACTGAACTGGGGGCACTCCCCAGTTCAGCATATGGGTCCGCACGGGCCAGGGCCGGGATTCGATCCTCGGTCCCTGACACTGCAAAGTGAGTGCTTAACCCACTGAGCCATCCCGGCTTCCCCTCCATTTTCTTATTACTCAGTAGAATCTCTTTCAAGGATTAATTAGAATTTTCTTCATAAGATTACATCTTCTGTTTCTGGAATTTATGCTTCATCCAGGGTCAGTTCTGTTTCATTAAGTATTGGAGCTTCTCGTGGAAGCCACTGTTTTTCCTTAAATGTCTGTTGGAGTTTGTTTTTTCTATTCATATGCTTCAGTGAGAAACTGAGTTCCCAAATATAGCTAGCTGGGATTTCTCTGGAGTGTGTTTCCCCTCTTGCCTGTATACAGATGAGGGCTGAGAAGACTCTCAGTGAGATGAGTTGAAGTGTGTGGACTGGCACAGGCCATGAGCTGCCTGTTCTATTATTCCCAGGCTAAGTGCCTAATGCCAGCAAGTCTCTGGGTAGGGGAGGAAGGTGGGAGAGGGGCCAGCCTGGGAAGCTGCTCTGGAGATAATTCTTCAGTTTATCACAGTTGACAACTGTTCTGCTTCCCATTCCCGGTATGGATGCCTCCCAACTTTGGGCTTTGAGCTACTCTGTGGCTCTACCATTAGGATAACTGAGGCCTTCTGGGTTCGTCTGGGTTGTGACTTCAGCTTTATTTTATCTGGGGTTAGTTTGAGAAACTCATTAAAATTTTTGGCTTAATAATGTTCTTTTTCTCATCACTGTTCTGGATTTATTGTCTTTTGAAATTTATTGTCTTTTATAGTCATTTTATTAGGACTTAAGAGAAGGAGAGGAGGCAGACTTGGGTCTCTGTCTGCCATAATGAGTCAGAAGCCTGGATAATTTTTTTTGTCTCAGTTTTGTTATGTAATTAGCAAATAACATTTGTTTAAGGTGTACAGTGTATGATTTGATATGTGTGTGTGTGTGTGTGTGTGTATATTGTGAAAAGATGACCACATTGAGGTTAGCTAGCATATCTGTCACCTCACATAGTTGTCATTTTGTGTGTGTGTGTGTGTGTGTGGTGAGGACAAGATCTACTCTCTTAAAAAACTTCATGTATACAAACGGTATTGTTAACTATACTCACCACGCCATACTTTACATTTGCAGAACTTACTCATCCTTTAATGGAAGTTTCTACCCTTTGACCTGCATCTCCTCATTTGCCTACTACTGAGCCTCTGGTAACCACTAATGTACTCTGCTTCTATGAGTTTGTCCTTTTTAGATTCCACACATAAGTGAGATCATGCAATATTTGTCTTTCTCTGTCTCACTTATGTCATGTAGCGAAAGCTCTCCAGGTACGTCCATGTTGTTGCAGATGGCAGAGTTTCCTTCATTCTCATGGCTGAATAATATTCCATTTTATATATATACTGCACCTTCTTTATTCATTCATCTGTCCATAAACACTTTGGTTTTTTCATGTCTTGGCTATTGTAAATAATGCTGCTATGAACATGGGGTTATAGGTATCATTTTGAGATACTGCCTTCATTTTCTTTAGCTATGTACTCAAAAGTGAGATTGCTTTTTTATTTTTTATTAATAGTTAAATTATTTTAAAGATTTATTTAGTAGTTTTGACAGAGAGAGAGAGAGACAGAGACAGAGAGAAGGGGGAGGGTGTAGAGCAGTCTCCATAGTTGTACATCAGGGGTGTCAAACTGGCGGCCCATGGGCCACATGCGCCCCCGAGGTAATTTTTTGTGGCCCATGATGCTCTGAAATAAAATGAAAATAGAAAAAATTGTTATGAAGAAAATAGCGCTTAGGGAAGATTGAGGCAATACCATACACACAATTCCCTCATTAATCCTTTAACTACTGAAGACGAGTATACACGTGGCCCAGTGCCTTTCCTGGGGGCCTGAGGGCGTGTATAAATGTGCTGACTCGGTTCCGGCAACGTTTGTAAATGTGATGTGGCCTGCGTGAATCTTGCCTGTTGCACCAAATGTCCCGTGTTTTAATTGAGTTTGACACCCCTGTTGTACATCATCAATTTTCTTCATAGTTTCATTCCACACAGGTGGGTGGGGGACTGTGCAGGGCAGGAACTGGGCGGGGCCTCCCGCATGGGCAGCTTGCCCCTGGGAGAACCAAACTGGGGCCACACCCCACTTCAGCATATGGGTCCACATGGGCTGGGACCAGAATTTGTTCAATGGACTCTGGGGTTGCAAAGTTGAGTGCTTAACCCACTGAGCCATCCGGGCTTCCCCTAATTGTTAAATTTATTGGAGTGACATTGGTTGATAAAAATTACATAGGTTCCAGGTGTACAATTCTACATTACATCGTCTGCCTATTGCATTATGTGTCCAACACCCAGAGTCATTCTCTTTTAATCACCACATATTTGATGCCCCTTCCCTATTCTCCCACCCCTCTCCCCTCTTACCCTCAGGTAACCACTAAACTATTGACTATGTCCATGAGTTTTTGTTTTTTGTTACTCTCAGTTTTATATTCCAGATATAAGTGAAGTCATATGTTTTTTTATTTTTTTCAGCCTGACTTATTTCACTAACATGATGATCCCAGTGTCCATCCATGTGGTTGCAAATAGCAGTATTTCATATTTTCTTATTGCTGAGTAGTATTCCATTGTGTAAATGTACCACAGCTTCTTTATCCAGTCACCTATCAAAAGACACTTTAGTTGTTTCCAGGACTTGGCCACTGTGAACAGTGTAGCAATGAACATTGGGGTACCAATATCGTTGCGGACGAAGGTTTTCAAGTTCTTTGGGTAGATACTAAGAAGAGGGATTGCTGGGTCATATGGTAATTCTATTCTTAATTTTTTGAGGAATCTCCCCACTGCCTTCCATAGTGGTTGTACCAATTTGCATTCCCACCAGCGGTGTATGAAGGTTCCTTTTTCTCCACAGCCTCTCCAGCACTTGTTATTCCTTGTCTTGTTGATTATAGCCATTCTAACAGGTGTGAGGTGGTATCTCATTGTGGTTTTAATCTGTATTTCCCTAATAGCTAGTGAAATTGAGCATTCATATCTGTTGGCCATTTGTATGTCTTCATGGGAAAAGTATTTGTTCAGGTCTTCTGTCCATTTTTTAATTGGATTGCTTAGTGTTTTTTGTTGTTGTTGAGTTGTTTGAGTTCTTTATATATATTAGATAATTAGCCCTTTATTAGACACATTGTTGGCAAATATTTTCACCTAATTGGTTGGTTTTGCTTTGTTGACAGTTTCTTTTGTTGTGCAGAAGCCTTTTAATTTGATACGGTCCCATTCATTTATTTTTGCTTTTATTTCCCTTGCCTTTGAGGTCAAGTTCATACAGTCCTCTGTGAACCCAAGGTTTGTAAATTTAGTACCGATGTTTTCTTCTATGCACTTTATTGTTTCGGGTCTTATGTGGAGGTCATTAATCCACTTTGAGTTAATTTTGGTGTATGGTCACAGTTCACAGTCCAGATTCATTCTTTTGCATATGGTTTTCTGGTTTTCCCAGCACCATTTCCCAAAGAGGATTTCTTTTCTCCATTGCGTATTTTTCACTCCTTTGTCAAAAATTATCTGTCCATATAATGGGTGTCCCAAAATTCATGCAAGATTTGAATTTTGCGTCATTTGTGCGGTAAAGTGTTGCCAACGAAAAAAAAAAGACAGCGTGACAGCTGACAGTTCAGGGTTATTAAAGATGGAATACTACATGAAAGAACAACACATTTTTATTGTTGAGCAATATTTTAAAAATAATGAAGGTTTGGCAGCTACAGTTCGCAATTTTCGTACAAAATATGGTCGGAATAGTGATTTAACTTCATCAACTGTGAAGAGATTAATTAAAAAATTAAGGGAGACTGGATCAATTAGTGATCTTAAACACTCTGGCCGTCCTTCAACAAGTCATTCAACACAAAACATGGAAGCAGTTCGTGAGAGTGTTGCTGAGAGTCCAGGGACATCAATTCGGCACCGTGGTCAAGAATTGGACATTTCGAGAAGCTCTCTACAGTGCATTCTCACGAGAGATTTGCATCGTCATGTTTACAAAGTTCAATTGACTCAAGAACTGAAGCCTACTGACCACACACAGTGAATAGAGTTTGTTGAATGGATTATGGAACAACAAGTGGATGCTGATTTTTTGAACAAAATCATCTTCAGCGATGAGGCTCATTTTCATCTTGATGGCTTGGGTAAATTGACAAAATTGTCGCATTTGGGGTTCAGAAAATTCGTGGGTGATTGTTGAGAAACAATTGCATCCATAACATGTCACTGTTTGGTGCGGATTTTGGGCTGGAGGCTTCATCGGACTATTCTTCTTTGAAAATGCGGCTGGTCAGGCAATAACAGTTAATGGTGCTCGCTATCGCTACATGATAATCCAGTTTTTTGTGCCTAAATTGCAAGATAGCTGTGGATGCCATTTACCCTATATGCTATTCCATACATAATCCTATACTGTATATTTTATGAATCAATAAAAAAATTTACAATTTTTAATTATAAACCTATATTTGCTATCAAAATTACTTCTTGCGTGAATTTTGGGACACGCGTTATTTGTGTTTAGTAGCTTTTTTGAGATAAAACTTATATACCATACAGTTAACCTATTTAAAGTGTAAAATTTAGTGGCTTTTAGTCTGTTTACAGAGTTGTGCATCCATTGCTACATTAACTTTAGAACATTTTCATCACCCCTCCCAAAAAGACTACACCCACTAGAGTCACTGTGTGTCCCCCACCCCTCCACTAGGCATCCACTAACTTTTTTTTGTCCCTATAGATTTGCTTAATCTGGACATTTCATATAAGTGGAATCATATAATACGTGGTCTTTTGTGATTAGTGTATTTTTTACTTACCATGTTGTTTTTATCCATTCTATAGCGTGTATCACTGCTTTATTCTGAAAAAAAATAAAAAAAATTGTGGACTAATATTCCATTATAGGGATAGACCACATTTTATTTATTCATCATTTGATGGACATTTGGTTGCTTCCACTTTTTGACTATTATGAATAATGCTTTTTGTGAACTTTCATGGACAGGTTTTTGTGTGGATATATGTTTACTTACATTTCTCTTGGGTCTGTACCTAGAAGTAGAAGTGATTCTATGTTAAGCCTTTTAAGGAATTTCTATTTCTAAATTGTTTTTCATAGCAGTTGTACCATTTTACATTCCCACCAGCAGTGTATGAGGGTTCCAGTTTGTCTACATTCTCTTTGGCTTGTGTTACCATTTTTATTATCACCATCCTAGTGTGTGAAGTGGTGTCATTGTGGTTTTGTTTTTCATTTCCTTAATGACTACTGATGTGGAGCATCTTTTCATGTGCTTATTGACTTATTTGTATCTTCTTTGGAGAAGTGTCTATTCAGACTCTTTGCCCAACTTTTAATTGGCTTGTCCCTTTATAATTGGTTTGTAAGAGTTCTTAACATTTTCTGTTACAGGTTCCTTATCAGATATATTATTTGCAAATATTTTCTCCCATTTGTGGGTTATCTTTACTTTCTTGATAGTATCATTTGCAGCACAAATATTTTTTATTTTGATCAAGTCCAATTTATCTATTTCTTCTTTTGTTTCTTGTGCTTTTGGTGTCATGTTGAAGAAACTATTGCCTAATCCAAGGTCGAGAAGATTTACTCTTGTATTCTAAGTGTTATAGTTTTAACGCTTACATTTAGCATTGTAATCCATTTTGTATTGTATTGTATTTTTTAAAGATTTGTTTCATTGTTTTTGACAGAGAGGGGGTGGGGGCAGAACAGTCTCCATAGGTGCACGTCATAAATTTTCAACATGTTTTTGTTCCACACAGGTGGGCATGGGCTGCACAGGGCAGGAACTGGCCCAGGGGCCTTCTGCATGGGAAACATACTCCTTTGAGCCAGGAGCTGAACCAGGGGGTCAGAACTGAACTAGGGGCCTCCCGCATGGGAAGCACACCCCACTTCAGCATATCGGTCCGCACAGGCAAGGGCTGGGATTTGATTCTTGGTCCCTGGGGCTACAAAGAAGCACTTAACCCACTGAGTCATCCCAGTTTCCCCATTTTATTTTTTGCTTATGGTATGAGAAAGATGCTGAGTAATTCTCTTTTTTTTTTAAAATATATTCTCTCTCTTTTTTTTTAATTGTTTGAGAGAGAGAGAGAGAGAGAGAGAGAGAGAGAAATACAGAGACAGAGAGAGAACTGAACTGGGGACACTCCCCAGTTCAGCATATGGGTCCGCACGGGCCGGGGCCAGTATTTGATCCTCGGTCCCTGGCGCTGCAAAGTGAGCACTTAACCCACTGAGCCATCCCAGCTTCCCTACTGAGTAATTCTTAATTAGAGATAGAATGTACTGGGTAAATGTAGAGCATTTTATTGATTTGGATCGACACCCCTCCATGTACACAGAATTTGTGGATAGCAAAATACAAAAGAAAGCAGCATTGCAACTTAACCCTTCTCATGCCCCTATCCTAATCTTGCATGTGGCCTCAGGACCCAGCAAAGCTAGGGAGTCATTGCTTTAGGAAAAATGTAGGTTGGTGTAGAAAACCACAAATATGTAAAGCAACAAATGGGGAAGCTGGGATGGCTCAGAGGGTTAAGCACTCGCTTTGCAGCCCTGGGGACCGAGGATTGAATTGTGGCCCTGGCCCATGCAGACCCATATGCTGAACTGGGGAGTGCTTCCCAGGTGGGAGGCCCTCAGTTTGGTTCTTCCCCCCTGGTTTGGCCTCTGGCTTGAGGGGGCGTGCTTCCCATGCGGGAGGCCCCTGGCTCAGTTCCTGCCCTGCGTAGCCCCCTCCCACCTGTGTGAAATGAAACCATGTCAAAAACTGATGACATGCAACTATGGAGACTGCTCTGGGCCCTCCTCCTTCTCTCTGTCTGTCTCTCTCTGTTAAAAACAATAAAATAAATCTTAAAAAAAGGAATTCACAAAACAACAAATGATAAGTCCACTAATTCTAGGGTCTTCTGTTGAATTATTTTCTTGTCTCTACTACAGTTACAAGTTGATTTATAGTTTTATGCCTAGCCTAGCCCTTTAGTAAATCCTCCGTCTTTGGCACCAATTATGTAGTTTACTCCTTCCTTTCTACTTCCCAGCTTCCTTCCCACCCATTATGGAAAGCAGAAAAATGATCTTAAAGTATTATATACAAGTATATATTAGACTAGTTCACATTTTTTGGCCTTTTTTAAATTGGCCAGATGTCTTCTATTACTTTAGACATTCCACAGACCCTGCTTGATAGGCGGTAGTTTTTAGTGGTCTGTTTGGTTTGGCAAAGTGAGCCAGGAAGTGAGTGTAAACTTTCTCTTTGGCTATAATAAGTCAGTGTTTCCATCTTACCCCACCTTGACCTACATATTTGCACGCTGACTTGTATACTGGTAGCCCAGCCACCTAATTAGAGCTGCCTGGTGTTTCATATGCTGAGATAGCTAAGGAATGTTGCAAAAATCAATCTGGAGGGCATGTTGAAAAGCTTATTCCTGCTGTCTACTCAGTACAGTATTTTAATGGGGCTAAGGAGATCCCCCCCTCCTTTTTTTAAAACTGGTATTATAAGTTTCTTTTTTCTTCCTCCCTTTCTTCCTTCCTCCCTCCCTCCCTCTCTGTCTCTCTCTGTCTCTCTCTCTCTCTTTAAAGCAGCTATTGAAAGCAAAGGAGCAGGACTGGACTTTTTTTGAGAGAGGGATCAGATCAACTTTAGAGCAGCACTGGAACAGTGCATCTCAGTTAAAACAGAGCTTTTCTTCAGAAACTCATGGTACCAAACATAACTGAGGTCAAAGTTTTCTCATGTACTTATTAAGCATTAAAGATTCATTTCAGAAAGATTCATTTCTGTGCTTTATATGGGAGAGCTAGTCTTCCCGTAACTTACAGAACTCTTTGGGTGCTGTTAGGATGTTTTAGAGTAAATTTGGGTTCTTGAGATGGGTCCCTTAACAAAATTCTTTTGTCAGGTGTACAAGCTGCCTTACAAAGTAAGTATTTAGTAGTGTCGCTCTTCATTGTTCCTTAAATCCTCCACCTAGTCTTAAGTTTCCTTTTATTTTTAGATAGGAGGTATCTTTTCCCTTTTATTTTGTAAAGTAAAGGTCATATTTGGGCATCTTTCAAGCCTTGAATGGTCTAGCCAACATTTTGTTAAAAAATGAACTAATTTTTGAAAATTGTGAGATTTCATGTAAAAACGCAGACTTCAAGCTCTGGTAGAAAAGTCTGAGACGGCAGCACTGAGCGGGCGTCACCATTGGGACCCGGTGGCAGCTTTGGTGCTCAGGGGCTCCTCCCTTTGCCCTCAGCACCCCTTTACGTTGTGTCCTACTTTACAGTTAGGTCACCTCCTGAAGCTTGTAGGCATCTAGGCCTATGGTCTGTGCTTTAAAGCACAAGCTGGTGTATGAATTTACACTCGTAGTCACGTTTTCAATTAATGATCCTTATAATGTCATGCTTTGCAACCCTGATGAGCATCCAAAGGTTGGATATACTGTGACACTAATGCATGGGACTTTCCCAAGACTTTGACAGACCCAGCCGTTCTTTTCTTCTTTCTCTTAAAGAGAGCACCCAAAATTGTGTAAGTTTCAAGAGCCACAAAACTGGATCAAGCCTTGCCAGCCTGAGAACCACTTGTAGACCTTTTCAGAAGAATAGAGATTTTTGTGCCCCATTTTCTTCAGGCTTGTGCAGTCAGAATCTATGGGCAAGTAACCCAGGCATCTGTCAATTTTTAAGCATCCACCAGTAAGTATTATGATGCACATACAGGCTGAAGAACTACTGTATTTAAAAAGGTAATTACTTGAGCTATTTATAAACCATCTCAGTGTTAAAAGGATTCATTGTGGAATCCTTCCATACATTTGAACTATATAGCTTGATATATTTTACTAACATTCAAAGCTGAAATGCTTCAGAACCACTGCCAATTGAAGATCAATCAGATAAACGAGAGGACATCTCTGAAATTAAAATGTAACATCAGTAGGAAAATGTGATTTGATTGTGAAAACATAGTGTGCGTTAGTTTTGCAGGAATTTATGAAGAAACTTTCTCATATTTGTGATGGTTGTTCATTCATGTGGAATTTCATCAGAAATTTCTGTTCTGCTGATGTTCATGTAAATATTTGCTTTGAAAAATTATTGTACAGGTGGAATCAGGCAGAGATTCTGGAGCCACTGTAATGTGAGATAGCAGCATAGGGTTAAGGTGATATTGTAGCCTGATATGAGTGCCTCTCTTCTCATTGCTTGGGGAGGTTGAATGTTGTTTGAAAGTGGTGGTTTTGGAAGTTTGTGGGGATGTTTTAATTGTCACAGTGATTGGTGGTAAGGGTTGGCTTATTGCCTTTAATAGGTAAGGGCCAGGGATATTAGGCATCTTGTAGTATATACGATAGTACCACCCAAAGAATTGTTTCATGTGCTGCGTGTCTTTGAATGTCCTGATGGACCTTCATATAGGGGAAAAAACATGTTTCTAATGATCTGGACTTAGGATATATAAACAAAATGGTTTTTATATGGTTTTAAATATCAGTGAATTTTCTCGAACCGTAACTACCATATGAATCAAGGGAAGATTTTACAGTAGTCCCCCCTTATCCTTGGGGGATATGTTCCAAGACCCCCAGTGGATGCTTGAAACCAAAGATAGTTCTGAACCCTACATATACTGTTTTTTTCTCATATATATATACTTATGATAAAGTTTAATTAATAAATTTAGGCACAGTAAGAGATTCACAATAAACACTAATAATAAAATAGAACATTATAACAATATATTATAAAAGTTATGTGAATGTTTTCTCTCTCTCAAAATATCTCTGATGTTATACTAGAAGTGACTATTAAAAAATTTTTTTTTTACTTAAGCATAGTTGGTATATAATCTTCTATTGGTTATATTAGTTTTAGGTATATAATATAGTGATTCAACATATTTATACCTTACAATGTGATCACTCCAGTAATTCTTTTTTTTTTAAGATTTATTTTTATTGTTTTTGACAGAGAGAGAGAGAGAGAGAGAGAGAGAGAGAGAGAGAGAGAGAGAGAGACAAAGAGAGAGAGAAGGAAGAAGGCCCAGAGCAGTTTCCATAGTTGTATGTTATTAGTTTTCGACATGGTTTCATTTCACAGGTGGGCGTGGGTCTGCATAGGGCAGGAATTCAGCTGGGGACCTCCCCCATGGGAAGCACTCCTGGGGTAGGAGCTGAATAGGGTGTGTGTGTGGTGGGGTGCTTCCACATAGGAAGCTGGCCCCAGTGAGAACCAAACTGAAGGCACACCCCATTCAGCATGTGGGTCTGTATGAGCCAGGGCCAGGATTTGATCCTCAGACCCGGGACTGCAAGACGAGTGCTCAACCTGCTGAGCCATTCCAGCATCCCCCACCCCAGTAATTCTTATCACAATATTATTGAATATATTCCCCTTTCCCTCTTCTCCTCTCTTTTTTTTTTTTTTTTAACCATTCCCTTGGTCTCTGTTTCTTTGAGTCTGTTTTTGTTTTGCTGGTTTAAAATATCTTATTATACGGTACTCACCCTTCCTCTTGTAATGATAAGAATTGATGAAATGCCTACGTGATGAGATGAAGTGAGGTGAATAGGACATTTTTAAGTGAAATAAGGGTTACTTGAACACAAGCACTGTGGTGTTGAGACAGTTGATCTGATAACCTAGAAGGGTGAGGGGAGTGTATGCAGAGTGGAGCCGCTGGGTGAAGCGTTGATTCACATTCAGGGCAGGATGGAGCAGAATTAATGCAAGATTTCACCACACTACTTGGAATGGCGCACCACTTAAAATTTATGAGTTGTGCATTTATGGGCAGGCAAGGACCAGGTTACAGTCTCATATGCTGTGTCAAGGACTACACAGATTATTGAGCTATAAAAGCATAATGTATTAACCCTTTACATTTGGAATTGAGGGAATCAGTCTGGCTACAGTGTAGAGATTAGATTGCAGTTATAGAAAGGTGAATGGGAGGCCTTGCTAGGAAGGTGTACCCACACATGCACACACATATGCACACATACAAGTGTGCATGCACGCACACCCTTCAGTGGTTTCAACAAAGTAAAATTGAAGTTTACTCTTCTCTTCCATGAAAGGAATCCAGATTGATGATTCCGAGCTGGCCCTGACTCATTTGGACTGCTGGTTTGCCACCCTCTGAACATTTCTCCTCTTACATGGCTGCTTGAGCCCTAGCCACGTTCCTGAGAGCAGGAAGGAGGAGAGGAGGATGAGAAGGGCAAAGCGGTGTGCGCTGTCCAGGATCTAAGGGTGGTTTTGGAGAAGTTACCACAGCTACCTCCAGTTACAGCTCCTCGTGTATAACATAGTGCCATGGGCACAGCTAGCTGCAAAGGAGCTGCTGGAAATGTACTGTCTTCCAAGTGGCTATGTGCCCAGTTGAAAATTGGGAGTTCTGTTACTAAAAGAGAGAAGTGCACAGCTGGGTCACGCCACCTGTCTGCCACAGGGAGTAGTGCAGGAGTGCAAGGACCCGTGATGAGGGTGGGGCCCAGGACCCTGTGACAGGAAAGAAGACCGACTGCAGAGAGAGAGGTGCTGCTCTTGGCGTCTAGATGTGGGAAGGGAGTGAGGAAGGAAGGAAGGGAGTGAGGGAGGGAGGGAGGAAAGGAAGGAAGGGAGGGAAGACACTGAGGTGCTTTCTGCCTTGGACAGCTGGGTGTGTGATGGTGCCTTTCAATGGGTACAGGTTTGAAGAAAGAGCAGATTTGGGGGCGGGAAGAATGATGACATGTTGGCAACGTTGTGTTTGAGATGCTTGTGGCACCTTCAAATGGAGATAACTAGTGGCAGATGGGTTTGGGAATATAGGTCTGGGCCAGACCCAGGAAGCATGTGCAAAATGACAAGGGGCTTGAAGATAGCACCGTGAGGAAGAAACATATTTAGAGGGGAGGCTGAAAGGGTAGTGTTTAAAAGAAACTCAGAGAGACAGGAGAAGAATCAGAACAGGAAGATATTTGGGAAACAAGAGAGTAAGGATCTTAGTAAGAATGGAGTTATTGCAGAGACATGGCGTAGATGAATCCAATAAGATAATGACTGAAGTGTCTGGCAGTTAGGACGCAATTGAATGCATTAGAAGAGAGAGAGATACTGTACTCATATGTCAAATGCATGCTTGTGTATGTATAAAATTGTCCAGATTAAACCTAAACCATCACGTGACTGTTCAAATCATTCAGGGTAGATGATCTGCTTTCCTAAGTGATTCTAGGAGTGGAGTCTGCGCACCCTGTGCCCTCACCTGCTTGCAGCCCACTTTGGGCTTTTGTCACTGCGACAGGAATGTAAGTAAATTGCTCAAGCGAAAACCCTGGGTATTTACCGCTAAGTGGGAATGTTTTTATGGGCATGGTGGGGTAGGTATTTGATACAAGGAGTTGTGTGTGTAAGCATCATGAAATGGTTTGAAATATGTGACGAAACATTAGGGTCCCAGTTGCTACTGTTTACCACCACCTTTGAACTTTAGCATCAGGCTCCATGAGAATGAGGGGCTGGTCAGAACTGCAGCAACCTTGGTAAGGTGGAAGGACAGATGGCCAGTCTTCGTTCCTTTTAGGATAGCCTACATCTGGGGAATAAATTCACAGGCACAAAGGATATTGAAAAACAGACTGACCATCTTTTACAATACCATTTTAACCTAATTATAGGTGTCTAATGGTGGATTTCTAGGTTTTTCTTAAATGAGTGTCTGTGTGTGTGTTTTCCTGAAAACTTGGAAATAATTTTTTTTTTTTAAAGATTTATTTATTGTTTTTGACAGAGAGAGAGAGAGAGAGAGAGAGAGAGAGAGATACAGTCAGAAACAGAGAGAAGGGGGAGGGCCCAGAACAGTATCCATAGTTGCATATCATTGGTTTTTCCACATAGTTTCACTCCACAGGTGGGCTTGGGGCTGCACAGGGCAGGAACTGGGCCAGGGTCTCGCCCAGGTGAGAACTGAACTGGGGGAACTCCCCAGTTCAGCATATGGTTCCTCATGGGCCAGGGCCGGGATTCGATCCTCGGTCCCCGGGGCTGCAAAGTGAGCGCCTAAGCCACTGAGCCATCCCGGCTTCCCCTATAATTTTTTTTTAAGTACAAAATTTTATTCAAGTTCTAAATTATTGTTTTGTTAATCGTTAAACGACACTGCCCTCTGGTGGACAGACTGTCACACTTTTTAGTAGCAGTTCTCTAATTGTCAAGTATACTGTCATTTGCTTTTCCTGTTAGCAGATTTCTTTCAGATTTGTTTTGGCAGTTAGTTAATGTGTTTTTTTTCTTTCTGTAAATTCACCTAATCTGTAAGTTTACAAAAATTTCAGTGGTCTACAGACATGCCTTAAACTTGTATCTTAAACTCATCATGATGGTATAAAATGAAAGATTTGGAATTTTCATAGCAAAAACACTTGTTTTTTAAAATTGTTTTGACAGAGAGCAAGAAGGGGAAGGGCCCAGAGTGGTCTCCATAGTTGTATGTCATCAGTTTTCGACACGGTTTTTGTTCCACAGGTGGGCGGGGGCTGAGCAGGACGGGAACTGGGCTTGGGGCCTCCCACATGGGAGACATGTCCCCTCCAGCCAAGGGCCAAACCTGGGGGCAAGAACTGAGCTAGGGGCCTCCCGCATGGGAAGCACACCGCAGTTCAACATATGGGTCTGCATGGCCTGGGTTGGGGTTTGATCCTCAGTCCCCAGGGCTGCCAAGTGAGCGCTTAACCTGCTGAGCCATCCTGGCTTCCCCGGAAATAGAAATATTAATCAGTGATACTCTCAGATGGACATTTTAGTAGCCACCTCATAATAATAATGCTGGAATACAAGGTGTATTAAAATAACCCAGTCTGGGGTATTTTTTTTTTCTCATATAAATTTTACAAAAACTTCTGAAGAAATCAGTGTTATTGAAGACGTAATCATTAAAAGACTAATGTGGAAAGTCCTGAAGTGACTGTTTCTGATAGATTTTTAGCTGTTGCATTTATTTTGTTCTGTATTATGTAGACTGATAACATAAGTTATTTTTCTTAATTTTTTGGTTTAATCCTGAGCTTTTTACTTAATTGTAATAATGTTGACTAGTGACATATATATGCATATTTGTATTTACCACCCTCTTTCTCTCTGTATATATGTAGGATGTATTTATATTATATAGTATTATGTGTGAGGGCTGTCCAGAAAAAATCCAGCCAGTGTCAATCTAATGGAAACAGGTACATAGCTAGATGAATATTTTCCAGACAGCCCTCATATAATCTCCTTGATATGTGAATTGTAAAATAATTAAAATGCTATTTAGAAAGCAAGGATAAAGATTTCATTTTCTATCATATTATACAAGCAGAAGTGAACATTGTAACACACTCACTATGTAACAGATACTCTGCTAGGAAATTTTTATATTAGTTATTCTTAAAATTTCATAAGACTCCTTTGCTACTAGATTTTTTCTCCCCTTTACTTCATAGAAGAGACTCACTGAGATTTAAGTGATTGAACCTCAGGTTACACCATATAGCATGTAAATTATGGAACTGGCATGCCAACTGGAGAGTGACTTCAGCGCCTAAGTCTTTCCACCAGACCTTACAGCCTTTGGACAAATCAGAGCGAAGTCCCACTACACCCCATAGTCTGCTAATGTCACACAAAAGTGGGCTGTGATTCTGACTTGGTCATTAATTGGTAGTATGATATTGAATAAACTGTTTAATTTTTCTGGCTTCACTCTTTTAAATCTTTGAGTCTTTGTGTCTCCCTCAGGGTTGGGGAATGAGGAGATGGTGGTATGAGTCCCTGCCCCACCCTATCAACTCACGGCACCCCCTCTTCTATGTCTTACGTATTGGACTTTGGTGTCAGACATTGTTTGAAGGCACAAGTTCTCTGTTTAAGTTTTGTTTTAAGAATTATATGATTTGCTTTGTCCCATCTAGCTCATTGTTTCCTGATAGATGTTGATGCAGCACAACAGCTTGTAGTTTTCCTTTGAAAGGGAATGGAAGAACATAGCTTTAGTTAGCCCACGTTCCTTCCTATTGGTGGCGTTAGGGTGCTGATGATAGGGCCATCAGATGAGGTGGAAGCACGCTCTAGATGAGGCAGTGCTCTGTCACGATACTGAGATGTCTGACTGCTTTACCCATTATAATTGGAGCACGCAGCCTGCCTTTTTCCTTGCAGTATAATTTCCAGTAACCCAACCCCTCACATCCCAGCAGAGGGAAATGATTCTGCCAGGAATATGGTAGCAGGAAAAAATACATTAAAATACTGAAACACAATTAAACTTTCTATTTGCTTTCAGCGTTGTAGAATTAGAGAAGATTCCCTTGCAAGACACACAATAACAGAGTGCAAGACCAGGCACCCTTTCATCCGTCGCTACGTTATCTGTGCCTTCCCCCAGTCATTTTTTTCTTTGTGGTGTTTGTTGTTTGTATATCCTATTGAAGTATCCAGTCAGCACTAGTTCACTTGATAAGACAGTGGTTTTAATATAGGAGGCCTGGGTCCACTCTCTTATTTTTTAAGATTATTTTTTTTTGCTAGAGAGAGAGATAGAAGGGGAAGACAGAGGGAAGGGGAGGGCCCAGAGCAGTCTCCATCATTGTACATCATCTAATTTTGACATGGTTTCACTCCACACAGGTGGGTGGGGGTCTCACAGGGTGGAAACTGGGCTGGGGCCTCCCACATGGGAAGCTCGCTCTGGTGAGAACTGAACTGGGGCCACACCCCAGTTCAGCATATGGGTCCACACAGGCTGGGGCTGGGACCAGGACTTGATCCTTGGGGACCAGGACTCAATCCTTGGCCCCCAGAGCTGCAAAGCGAGCTCTTAACCTGCTGAGCCATTCTGGCTTCCCCTTGGGTCAAATCCTAAGGTATAGATAACTTTTATTTTAGTATAGCAGGAACTTTGCAAACTATTTTACAAAAATGTTTTTGTTGGTTAAAAGGGGGGGCTTGCAAAGGAGTAGGGATGGCTTAGTGCAAAACCTAAGTACAGTGGGTGCCAAAAAAATGTATACACATTTTAATAAAGGAAAATGCTGGGTTAAAATTGTAATACTCAATATATACTGATAACAAAAGATGAATACAAGTCATGTTTGACTTCTACATTTACAAGAGGTGCTCAAAGTGGTTATCATCAGTGTCCAGACATTTCTGTTTATGACAGACTACTGCTTAAGCAACGTTGACCAATGTGCCCACTTGCATCTCTGTACATGCCATTTCAATTTACCACGTGTCTCAAGGGTGTCACAAATGCGTACAGTTGTTAGGCATGTTGGAGGTTCTGTTGCATACTCATGCCTCCATTGTCATTTTACTCCCACAATGTTCTTGGATTTCAAATGCCACTTCAGAATGGTCTTGAGCTCCTCACACTGCAATTGTGCTTCCGCCATTTTCTTTGACTGTCCTGCCTGTCGCATGGTGATGCTAGCATTCATTTGATTAATGCCATCTTTTGAGAAATGTCATACTACATATTGCTACTGTAATTGAATTTAACTTTGAAAAGTAATACATAGATAACAGTTCTTAAAAGGTGTATATATTTTTTCTTTTTGGCATCCCTGGTATATACTAGGAAAAGTGATGTAGGGAGCGCTGTCTTTTGATGATGGATTGTTAAATATCTGAAGCATGCCCTGTTTAGTTATCTTGAAACAACTGGCACAGTGAACTTTGATTTAGTCCTGGTTAAAACAAATAGAATTTAAAAAATATCAAAACCTTGTTTTAATTTTCTATTTAAAGGAAAAATAAGTAAAGACTCTTTCTGTGGTGGTAGGTTCCCCAGACTATGTTGAGAACTGAGATACATGTACTTTTGGTTCTTATATCTAAATAGTTCTTTTTTAAAAGAGACTATTTTATTTTATCTTTTATTGTTTGAGAGAAGGTGTGTGTGTGTGTGTGTGTGTGTGTGTGTGTGTGAGAGAGAGAGAGAGAGAGAGAGAGAGAGAGAGAGAGAGAGAGAGAGAGAGAGAAGGGGGAGGGCCCAGAGCAGTCTTCATAGTTGTACATCATTAGTTGTGGCATGGTGGGTGTGGGGCTGCATGGGGCGGGAACCAAACCAGGGGCCACCTGCATGGCAGGTGAGAACCTTTGCTGCCATCCTGGAGGTTACCAGTTGCACTGCAGTTCAGCATGTGGATTTGCATGAGCCGGGGCCGGGATTTGATCTCCAGACATCACGGTTGCAAGGCTAACATCCAACCTCTGAGTTATCCTGGCATCTCTAGATAGTACTTTTATTTTTCAAAGAGGGGCAGGAAATGTTTCTTTTGTTTAATACATGTATTTTCTACAAATATTTATTGAATATTTGCTATGTACCCAATACTGCTAATCACTGTCTGTAAGACTCTAATGAACATACAAGCAAGACAACATTCTTATTAGGAGCCTTAAATAGAAGATGATGTGTAATTAAGTGCCAGATAATTGGTATAAATCTCATGAACAGATAGATAAGTCCATGGTAAGATCCTGAACAGAGGCAGACGTCACTCTTACATGGAGACAGACTATTGCGATCGGGAGCAGCGTGGTAAACCCAGACTGGGTGGTCATGTTATATAGAGCGGAGGGAAGAACACAGCCGCGTATGAAGGAGCAGCCGGAGGCTTCTTTGAGGGAAGCCGATGTGCTCTGTGCCTTGGACAACAGGTATTTGAATATATGGAAGGAGTGAGGAGAACATGCTGCTCTGGGAGAAGATGAAAGCAGTGTTGGGGACAGGAGAGTATGGCTTCAGGTAGAGAAATCAAGTAAGGTCTGATCACGGAGGGCCCTTAATGTCAGTTCAGAAAGTGGCAGTTTGAAGTGTGGCCTGAGAAGCTTCGTGGAATGCCTCTCAGTTTGATTGACCTCCCCTTTCTTGGAGGGCCCCCCACTGCACCTTAGAGTCTGCTGCTACTATTGAACCTGTCATCTGAAAGGCACTGAGTTAGTCACAGATTTTTCTTTCACTGAGTGAGACTGAGATTATATCTGGTTCCCTTGGCTGCAATTCTGCTGTTTTCAAAATTCCACATTCCTAAATTTACCTGTTATATTCAGGATGGGTTACTTCTACAGATCGTGTGATTTTAACCACTTTATGTTGAATCTTAAAATTTAGATTTTTGGGGATATCTTGTTCTCATTCTCATGTGGTGAGTGCAAAAGACATAAAAATTAAATTCTATTTAGCAATGCATTTAACAAATTCATCTTATGAAAAAGATTCAGTGACAAAATTAAAATTCAGCAACTATGTATCATTAATATTGTTTGTTGTTTATCTGCTGTTGTAGTCACAGTGTGTTATTCCACTGGCATTTAGCTTAGGAACTTATTTTTATTTCCAAATTTGAGTTTTAAAGTGATATTTTACAATTAGTGGCTCCTGATTTTTCTTAGGTTGAGTTGTTTTAGGATATGAAGCTACCACTTTGATGTTTGACGTTTAGCAGTAACATGTGTTGGCCATAGAAGACCTATGCTTCTTACACACATGGGGTTATCTCTAGGCTGTCTGTCTTTCCTAGCAAGCAGTACAAGGGAATTGAAATCTGTGAGTCACTAGTGCTATTTTTCCTCTCTCCTCCCACTCATGTGCTCTTAACCATCAACCTCTCTATTGCCATTGTTTATGATTTTTGACATCTTCTAATTTGAGTGTAATTGTTTTTTGTTTTTGTTTTTGTTTTTTTTGTGTGTGTGAATGCCTAACATGAAATCCTCTGAGTCAGGATGTTTTAGCTTTAGAGGGTCTGTGAGCCCCCAGAAATTTATGCAAAGTTTGTATAAATATCTCTCTGGATGTTTGTTATTGGGAGAAGAGCCATAGTTTTCTCAAAGATGCCATGATGCCAAAAAGTTAAGGACCACTTCTCTTAGACATAGTGACAGAAAAATCAGTTTAAGGATTATATAATCCTAGTCCTACCAATACAACTATTACCCAACATCAACTACATCAATAAAATGTTTACAACAAAATAACTCTTTAAGTAGTTCAGTTATTTATGTTATCATAATTGTTTTTGCAAGATGTACCTTATACTGAAAAGGCCAAAGGGATTGATTTATACTTTCAGTTCTTTTCTTTTCTTTTTTCTTTCTTTCTTTTTTTCTTTTCTATTTTGTTTCTTTTTGTTGTTGTTGTTGTTTTGCATTTTAAGAATTGATATACGTATTTACTGTAGAGATACCACTTGCTATAATCTTCATAAATATGGAGAATGGTAAAAATTGTTTTAAGGCCGTATAGCCATGGATTGCCTTGTCAGTGAACATCATCATCCTAGTAAAGAATTAATGAAAAACTTTCATTTTTTTATTGTTATTATTATTATTTTTGGCAGCATGGAGAGAGACAGAGAGAAGGGGGTGGGGTGGGCAGAGCAGTCTCCATAGTTGACATTAGTTTTCCATATAGTTTCACTCCACAGGTGGGCACGGGGCTGCGCAGGGCAGGAACTGGGCTAGGAGCCTCCTGCATAGGCCCTGGCAAAAACTGAACTGGGGGCACACCCCAGCTCAGCATGTGGGTCAGCGTGGGCCAGCATGGGCCGAGCCCAGGATTCGAACCTCCAGCTCTAGGGTTGCAAAGCAAGCGCTCAACCCACTGAGCCATCCCAGCTTCCCCAAATGAAAAACTTTTAACTTCTGAACACAGTGATAGTCACTGAGGATATAGAAAATGTAAAATAAAAAGTGGGAAGACAATATGAAATTATGACTAAACGAGAACCCAAATAAAGGTACAGACAATAAAGGTACAGACAATAAAGGTGCAGACAATATATGTTTTAAGAATAAAACGATGGTTTCAAGGTCCGTCCATGCTGTCACAAATGGTTGTATTTCATCTTTTCTTATCGCTGAGTAGTATTCCATTGTGTAAGTGTACCACAGCTTCTTTATCCAGTCATCTATCGGACACTTTGATCTTGAAACCATTTTATTAAGAAAAATAAGACTGAAAGAGTGAAGAAACATATGACTTCACTTATAGGTGGAATATAAAACTGAAAGGAACAAAGAAACAAAACCTCACGGACACAGTCAATAGTTTAGTGGTTACTTGAGGGTAAGAGGGGAGGTGGGGGGGGAGGGGGTTGTATCGGGAGGGGGAATCAAATATACGGTAATGGAAAGAGAGCTGATTCTGGGTGGTGAGCACATGATGCAATGCATAGACAATGTAATGTAGAATTGTACACCTGGAAACTATGTAATTGTTATCAACCAATGTCACCCCAATAAATTTAACAATAATAAAAGAAACAACAACAACAACAAAAAGAATAAAAGGAAGGGAGCTGTCGCTCTGAGTTCAGTCAGGCCTGGAGGACTTCAGTGGGAAGTGTGGTTTGAGCGGGGACATGAGAGATGAATAGTTGGGAAGGTGGGAATAACTGCGTGAGTGAAGGTCCAAAGGGGATCGTGTCACTCAGGGGGACACCGGGTTAGCCAGTGGAGAGGCAGTAGTGTGTAGTAGATGTTCCCCTGGCCTCCAGTTCTGGCTAGAAGCTGCTTAGCTGCTTTGTCCTCAGATTTTTAATTTGTAAAACTAGTACTTTTCTTACAGCATTCTTAATTTTATATGGTTATGTTTGTTATATTAACGCTGTTAGTGTGATGGGCTGATATATTTATTGGCCTTTGCATTTGGGGCAAAAAGTGCAGCGGGCCAATATATCGGCTCATACATAGACCATAGTTAAAAGCGCTATAACTGATTATATTTTTTCTTATATGATGTATGACTGAAATAATTACATTTCTTTTTCAAACGATGTAAAAAATTAGTATTATTATTAACTAATTCAATTTATGTAAAACTAAAAAAACCGCATATGGATATCTAAAACAGTAACTTCATAACGTTTTTTTTCCTAAGGTGATACATTTTATTAAATTACCCTTCGCATTTCTCGCTAGTAGCACTGGCAGAAGGTAGCACTAAGAGGGTTAAGAAGAAAGCCCTAGTGCATAGTGCCATCAAGGTACCAGGAGGGGAAGAGGTGAGAGTTGGTGGCCAGGTTGCTAAGGGTCTGAAGGGATGAGGTAAAGCAGAAGTTGGCAAACCATGGCCCTTGGGCCAACTCCTACTCATCTCTTGTCTTTCTAGACAATGTGTGATTGGAACACAGCCATGGAATAACGTGCTATTGCCTGTGGCTGCTTCTGTTCCAGTGGCGGAGTGGCGTATTTTCGTGGAGACCTTACAGCTTATGAAGCTTAAAATATTTACTATTTGGCCTTTTACAGAAAAAGTTTGCTGACTCCTGAGTTAGAGAATCACAGCTTTAACTTAGTTACATAGGGGATCTATGTAAAATTTCTGTTTTGTTTTAGTTGGGGAAACGGGAGGCGCCTAATGGACAGCAGTAACAGTGACAGAAAAGTGTTTTAGGAAGATAAATCTGACACAGTTGCTCAGAGTGCACTGGAGGATATGAATTCAGATGGAGGTGGGCAGGCTGTTTAGAACCAGTAGTTAATTCCTAAAGCAATAGTACCTGCTTCAGAGAAGAGATACTAATAAAAATACAAATGAAGGGATAGATGTATGACTTCAAAAGAATAATAATAGTCTTAGAGACTAAAGACACGGCGATATGGGGAAGCCGGGATGGCTCAGTGGGTTGAGCACTCACTTTGCAGCGCCGGGGACCAAGGATCGAATCCCGGCCCCGGCCCATGTGGAACCACATGCTGAACTGGGAGCTCCCCCAGTTCAGTTCTCTCTCTGTCTCTGTCTCTGTCTCTGTCTCTGTCTCTGTCTCTGTCTCTCTCTCTCTCTCTCTCTCTCTGTCAAAAATAAATAAATAAATAAAATATAAGACACGGCGATGTGAGGACCCAGAAGCATGGCACTGAGGTGACAGGGGAGGTTTATGATGCATCTGAAATAGGAATTCTCTCCCAGGAGCTAGTTTTTCAGGGAAGGTAATCATATGGTTTTGACAGGTTGAATGTGTAACATGAGACATCTGTCAGTTAATTAAAAATGATTAATTCTGCTTTTCCTCTGCTTCTCTGCACAGACCCAACTTTCAGGGATGGTAGACACAGTTCACAGAGTAAGGTGCCCTTGGTGCTCAGACCTCATGTTGGATCCCAGAAGAGGAAGAATCTGTTTCCTCAGTTCCAAGTTGCCTTCTCCCTGGTCATGCCTTTCAAAGAGTGAAGGCAGTGAGCTGGTCTGGTGAAATAGTGTGGGTCTGTAATGCAAGGTTTATTCCTGGCTTGATCACTGTCTATGGGACAAGCTCAGGGCAGAATACCCTCTTAAGCATATTGGCTCAAGTCAGCCTGTCATAGAAAACTCAGATTCTTCTCTTCGTTCTTAGCACAATACAAACCTACCTTCTAGACTCCTGGGACCTCCCTGCAATGAGAGCCAACTGGATTATATGGGAGCTGTGGTTCACTTTGTACTTCTTTTTCTCATTATGTTGTCAGTATCGTAAGTTTCTCATATTGTCATTATTATAAATTGCCATTATCATAAATTAAGGGGTCCTTTTGTGAAGACAGATAGGAATGTTGCCTTGAGACTTAAACTCTACTTGGTCAGATTTCTTTTGTGTTTGGCTTCCTTCATTCTTGTAATTAAAAGGGTACAAACTGGTGTAGTATCTTGTTTTCTCTCCTTGTTCTATTACCGCTGTCCAACTCTAGAGCCCTGCCTCAGATATCTAGACTGGCTGATTTGCAGTTTCTTCTGAATTGACTAAATCGTTAACAGCTTTGCCTTTCATATATAGTACACGTCACCTGCTGAGTTCTTCCCACTCAGCAGAAGTGGGAGGTGGGCTGGAGCTCAAGGGAGATGTCAGGTCTGGATGTGTGGAATTATCAGTATAGAGCAGGCATGTCCAACCTGTGGCCCAGAACGGCTTTGAATATGGACCAACACAAATTCTTAAAACATTATAAGATTTATTTGTGACCTTATTTTTAATGCCTCATCTACCATTAGTGTATTTTATGTGTGACATAAAAGACAATTCTTCCACTGTGGCCCAGGGAAGCCAAACGGTTGCACACAGCTGACGTAGAGCTTTACTTTCAAATACTATTTGTAGTTTTCATTTACTTTTTCATGCGACCTTCCTAATTTTAGTCTTACACCAAACCTGTGAGGTAAACATGTTGTTTACCTACAGTTATTAGTTGTTTAAATCATGAATCAAAATTAATTGCAAGTTTTTATTTATAGAGAGCAAAAAGGTTAGAAAAAGAAGTTGGCTTCTTTTTTTTTTTTAAGATTTTATTTTATTGTTTGAGAGAAGGTGAGAGGGAGAGAGAGAGAAGTGGGGAGGGCCCAGAACAGTTTCCATAGTTGCACATCATTAGTTGTAACTTAGTTGCATGGGCCATGTGGGGTGGGAACCCAACTGGGGGCCTCCTACATGCGAGGCAAGAACCTTCACTTCCATCCTCGTGGTTTCCAGTTGTACTACAGTTCAGCATATGGGTTTGCATGGGTCGGAGCCAGGATTTGATCCATGGACCTCACAGTTGCAAAGCAAGCACTTAACCTGTTGATCTGTCCTGGCATCCCCAGAAGTTGACTTTTAATGAGATTTTCAGCAGTAATAAGGATGAATTGAGGTTCAGAAAGGCAAAATTACTTGCCCAAATCACACGGTAAATAATCTAACAAAAGCTGATTCTCAGTAAGACCAGTAACATCAGCTAGTTCTTACTAAATGTCTTCTATAGGATGGGCACTGTTTTAAGCACTTTATATGTATTAACTCATTTAAAATACTTTTGCCACTATACCAGTTTGTCTGTTGGGTAATAGATATTTCTTCCAAGCTCTTGCATATTGGAATGGAAAGAATACTAAGTGAGAAGAGCAGTGAGCTTGAGAACTGGTTAATTCTTGGTGCTACCTGTAATTAAAGGGCAGAAGAAGTGCCACAAGCCAAGGAAACAGCGGAATGACGAGCGTAGAACCGCTAGGTCAGCGCACTGCTGCATGAGCTACGGGGACAGCAGGATTCTAAGAGAAACTCTTTTCCCTTCTTCCCCTTGGCTGACCCGCTGCTCTGCTGACAGGCTGGGTCTGCAGTCAGCTCATCTTGCCAACTGCCATCCAGCACACGACGCCCTTCCCTATTGATCTCCACAGAGAGGTGGACCGTTACAGTTTATGCTCAGATACTTGATACAGGATGAGAGTTTCTGAACAGCGTCTCTTACTGAAAGAGAGAAAATAAGAAACAGCAGTTTAGTGGGGAGAGATTTATCTCCTAATTTAAGTGAAGTCCAGCCAGAGATCAGTTTGATGAATGCAGCTTATTGGGCCCTTCTGGCCAGCTTCATTTGCTCACTTGGATGCTATTTGGATATTTACTGAATTTTCTACCTGGAGGGAGATTTAGTTTCTCCTAGTTTTGCTTTCGAGTTTTACCTCTGAGTATGGGTAAGGAGCCCCTCAGCTTCCCCTTTTAACCCAAGACCCTGCTTTCCTTCTGCTCCTGGCTAGCCTGGTATCTCAGTTCTGATTGCCTCCTGGGCCCTCTCCACTCGGGGCAGGGCCCACTGACCACCAGTGTCCTGGCCCACTGCGTGCAGCCTGCCTTTCATGCCGTCTCGAACTGACCTAGCGTTTCACATCTGTGCTTCCAGGGTGTCTCAGTGATGTGGGATGAAGCAGGGAACAAGAAGGATACAAAGCACTGAATTTGTAGAGGTTTCATTGGGGTCACTGGGTCTTATATTTTGATTACATTCTGAGTAATAATATTAATTAGCTTATTGTCAATATAAGAATATACCCAGGAACCCTCATACACTGCTGGTGGGAATGTAAACTGGTACAACCACTATGGAAGGCTGTATGGAGATTCCTCAAAAAATTACGAATGGAATTACCATATGATCCAGCCATCCTTCTACCGGGCATCTACCCAAAAAACCTGAAAACCTTAATCTTTAAAGATGTTTGTACCTGCATGTTCATGGCAGCACTGTTCACAGTGGCCAAAACATGGAAACAACCAAAATGCCCTTCGATAGATGACTGGATAAAGAAGATATGGTACATTTACACAATGGAATACTACTCAGCGATAAGAAATGATGAAATACAGTCATTTGTGGCAACATGGATGGACCTAGAGACCATCTTATTAAGCGAAATAAGTCAGAATGAAAGAATCCGGAAAAATATGACCTCACTTATAGGTGGAATATAAAACTGAAAGTAACAAAGACACAGAGACCTATGGACACACT
>PVKE010012947.1:0-37436 GCA_004027555.1 Craseonycteris thonglongyai
TGGTTAAATCCAATGCTCTGCCTGCTCTATGACTTACCTATCCAGAGGACTCTTTTCATCACATACACATACTCATACAACAGCTTCATCAGTAAATCGTAATGACCACCTTCAAAATAGATCTAAAATCGGCCACTACTCACCTCTACTACTGATCCAAACACCATCATTTCTCCAGTTACAATTGCTTCCTTCCTAAATGTCTCCCTTCCATCCTTACTTCCACCCTCTTTACATCTATTCTAACCACAGCAGCCATAAGGATCCTAAAAACTGTAAATCATTTATCTCACTAGTTTGCCCTCTACCCTCTATCTCTATTATACTGAGAGTAAAAACCAGTTCTTACAAGGCCTGACCTCATCTGATATTCCATGTCTTCTCTGGCTTCATCCCCAACTAGTTTTCCCTTCCCCACTCCACTTTAAACATACAGGTATGCTCCAGCCCCTGGCTCTACACCATTTTCCTCTACCCATAATACTTGTCTCCGGATTTCTACACATCTCTTTTCCCTACTGCCTTTAATATTTATTCACATGTCACCTTATTGGTGAGGCCTCCCATTACCACTGTATTTTAAATTGCATTCTTCACTGAAAAGTTCTTATCACCCTTCCTGGTTTTTCCTCCACAAAATTTATACCTTTTAATATACTATATAATAATATACCTACTTATTTTGTTCATTGCCTACTCTACACCCTCCCCTCCAACTAAAATAAAAGTTCCCTGCCACATCCCCAACACCTAAAGCACAATGGCACAGAGTTCACACATAAACATCTGCTGAGTGAACTAATGAATTATTAAGGCTCATCAGACATTTGACAAAAGCCTAAAGTATGGAAGCAAAAAGATCAAGTTACACAAAAAACTGAATCTAGAAAAAAAAGAAAGAAAAAAAAAACACAAAACCAACAGACAAATCAGGGAAAAGAGGAAATATTAAAAAAAGAAACTTCATCCTATTAACAAGCCTTCAGAAACACTCAAGAACAGACTGCATCAAGAACACTGGTGGGAGGGGAGGGGCATCAAATACATGGTGATGGAAAGAGAACTGACTCTTGGTGGTGAGCACATAATTCAATAAATAGACGATGTAATGTAGAATTGTACACTAGGAACCTATGTAATTTTTACCAACCAATGTCACCCCAATACATTTAATAATTAAAACAAAAAAAGACTGAAGACTGAAACTTAAAAATATTACAGCTGGGAGAAAAAAAATCAATACATAGATGGTAAAATAAATCACCAGGAACACAGAAAAAAAGACAAAGCCATAAAAAAATAAAGATTAAAAATACAAAAAGACAAAGTTTCAAGCCAGTAAAGCCAGTAAAGTTAGTATATTTGACTAACGAATTCAAGGGAGGAAAAAAGAAAAAATTGGAGAAATGTCAAAGAACTATTACATGAAATGTTACCACAGCTTAAGACAGAATTTGAAAGCCTTCAAACTAAAACATTCCATTTCAATTAAAAATACACCTGGCAGGTGTAATCAAGTTTAACATAAAGAAAAATGAAAGTGTTATGTATAGAGTCAAAATGGAGACATTTATGCACTGACTTTAAATAACAGGTACAAATATTTTATTTTCAGAGCAGTAATGAAAACAAAAAAAATACTGAATACCATAGCCCTAATACTGTATTAAATTTAGCAATGATCTTAAATACTTTCCAAAAAAAAAACTGCTGCACATAAGAAATTCCTAATGACAAAATTAACTCTAAATCTTCTAAAGCAAAAAAGATTTATTTTCATTTCTATAAAAAAAGTATGTAAATTTTAGAAATGAAAACAGCATTTTTGCAGTACAGTGCTTATCAACAGTAACATTTAAAAGTTACTTTTGAAAAACCTACTCATACAATGATTTTCTGAAAAGAAGAGATTAAAAAAAGAATACAGAAATGATTTTAGCTATTTGACTTACCTTACTAAGAGGGGCTTTGATTTTTTTCAAACACAAAGCAAGAAGTTCTCTGGATTCTAATGCACATTGTAACCAAGTTCCTGGTGGCTGGAAATATCTAAGCAAGAAGAAAAAATACCAAAACTCAGCCTCTCTCAAGGAAAAACAAAGTTTCTATCTCAATATGGAGCTATAACACTGATTATTGACCAGATATAATAATTACCCACAGCTGACCTGAAGCACTTAACCCAAATATATCTTAATAACTCTAGAAAACTTTGTATGAGACCAGTAGCTTTAGTTAAAAATGTAAAATTCTGGGTATCTGAGAAAGCCAATCTGAAGAAATCTATTAAAGGAGTCTTATTATTTCAAGCATCAGTAAGAATTCCAGTAAGTATGACAAAATGACCAAAAGTTCCTTGAAGCTATGATCTGAAAAACAGGTAAACATCATCTCAAAATGGCAATAAAATGGTTTATAATTAGGTTGACCAGACGTACCATTTTAAATGGGACAGAAAACAATGGTACTGTCCCATCTGAAATGGCACATATAGCCAACCTAGTCTCATTGGGCTAAATTCAAGGAGTCAGTGGGCTGACCAGTTTGAAATGGGACAGTACCATTGTTTTCTTTCCTGTTCAAAATAGTTCATCTGGTGAGTACATTTATAATGTACATCTATAATGTTTGAGAACTGTTTATTTCTCACACACAAAAAAGATAAATTAGTATCTCATACTATGTATCAACAGTAGTTCAGACTATGGAAGTATTTCAAGTCTCTTTCCAAATTTTAATTGTAAAACTCAAGTTTTAAAATCTTACGTAAAACCTGACTAAATTATGAGGGCAGGCTAATCAATTTTGCCTCCAATGCAGTATTTTTTTGTTACATTATAGACATATCTGGATATAACCAGTTCTGTGTGGTCACATGGCATCTCCCCTATACCATTCTTGACTTCACACACACAGATGCTCACATTTTCAGAACACTGTTCAGACCAAAAATTAGTCAACATGATCTTTCCAGACAAGGCCTAAGTTTTTTATCTTTTGGCTGATATATCCCTTATGGTGTTAATTCCACAGACTGCCTTTTGTTCTCGGGGTCATAATGCTGGACCCAAGTTTTATCACCTGTAATGATCTTCTTTATGAAGTCCTCACCTTCTTTTTCAAAATGTTCCAGGAGTTCCCGAGAAATATCAATTCTTCTAGCTTTCACTTCATTGAACAGCATGTTAGCCACAGCATGCTACCCACCTGGAACAAGCTTTGTGGAATCTAAGAACACTAATAATGAATCCCACTCTCTCTTTAGAAATTCCTTATTTACCAGCAATTTCTTTATGTTTGATGCACAATTTCTGCAGACAAGTTCTTCAATACGATCTTGATGAAGCTGATCACCTACAATCACAGGCCTTCCACTTTGTGGCTTATCACTCAAATCTGCTTGACCCACTTCCTCATCTTTGAATTACTTTACCCAGTATCTTACTGTACTCAAATCAATACAATAATCACCATAAACAGCTCACATTACTCTATGAATTTCAATTGGAGGACCTTTTTATGTTGTCAAGAATTCAGTAACAGCACACTATTTGAACCAAACGTCCGAATACTCTTCCATTTCAATTTGTACTGGATAAAAAAATGTAAGCACCTGTGTGTGCAAGGTCAAGAACGATAGATAGGAGATACTGCATAACTAGAGAACTGGTTATATCCAGATATGTCTAATGTAACAAAAAATACTAGTGGAGGCAAAATTATCAGACCCCTCTCATAAAATTTAAATCCTTTATGCATGTGCCTTAAGTTTTCTAGCCCCGCCTGCCCAGGACTTAGAACATTGCCTAGCATATATTAAATGCACAATAAATGCTTGTTAAATACATACTTCTAAATGTGTTACTTCGGGAAGTAACGTGGGATGGCTCAGTGGGTTAAGCACTCGTTTTGCATCCCTAGGGACTGAGGATTGACTCCTGGCCCTGGTCCGTCCAGACCCATATGCTAAACTGGGGTATGCCTCCCATATGGGAGGCCCCCAGCCCAGTTCTCACCCTGCGCAGCCCCCGCCCACCTGTGTGAAAGAAAACCATGTCGAAAATTGAAGGCTGTACATCTATGGAGACTACTCTGGGCCCTCCCCCCTTCTCTGTCTGCAAAACCAATAAAATAAATCTTTAAATGTGTTACTTCATGTATCATCTAATAAAGGCCCTTTGTTCTGATAACAAAATTACCGTAAGGATAGAGAGGTTAACTGGCCAAGAGTTTCAAAAGCCTAGTTTATGAGAAATCGAAGACACCAACGTAAATAAAAATTAAATCTCAATTACATGCCCTTTATTTATGCATCTTGGTAATCCTGGCATATCCTGGTAGCTCTCCTATATTTAAATTTCAACTCCAAATAGGATAAATAGTACCGCACCATACCTTTGGCATTGTTTGCAGAAAGATACAGAGACCTGCTTCGGAATGCCTTGGCTGATGTCTACTTTACTTCGCAAACAGGCCACACAAATATTGGCAGGATTTGGACTAATTGGGACACCACACTCGCAGCACAAGCTTAAATAAATAAAACATAAAATTTTAAATTAGATGTCATAAATATATGGGTCAAATTTTAAAACGATCAACCAAAAGCCTTCAAGTTAGGACATAATATCTGCCCTTTTTTAAAAACTGACTTAGAGCAACCTTCAGATGCAGTACTAATGCAGTAGTAAAGAACCTTGGAATACTGAGGTTAAAAAAACAAGGATGACCACAATTCACAAAATCCTCAAAATATGGCCGATCTCCAAAGGGTCTACAGTGTCTAAATTATGTCTAATAGTAATCACTTGACAGCTTTATAGTACAAAGGCAATTCTTTTAAAGTCTCAGTATAGCACAGGGACTAACAAAATGTAATTTTAAAGGACTGAAAAAGTATCATGTAGTGCTTCAATATAACTGAATGCAAGTGTCATGACCTAGAAGTACTGGAGGCAGAAAATGTTTAAAAATCACTGATTTGTTCACAAGACTTGTTCTATGTGATGATTTGGAATGTGGCCAAAATGCATGAGGAACCGAATCCTGAATTTTATTTCACTTTAATTACTTTAAATTTAAACAGCCACACATAGCTAATGGCTATGGTACTGTACTGTACCATTCTAGAAAATGTATGATTGAATATATTAACACTCAAAGCAAATACAACAAATTTTCAAGTAAAAATGAGTTTCTCAGAAAAGATTTTTTGTTTTTTTTCACATAAACCAAAAGAATTCCCCCCTCAAAAAGCAGCATTTCCCAAAGTTAGATGGTTTCAAAGACTCACTTTAACAACTTTGCATGTAAGGGGATGGGGGCCAAGGGGACACCACTCACATGTGCGCAGGGGTGCGGTCGTTGGATTCTGTCATATACTCCATTGTTCAATGTGTCCTGGTTTCAAAAATAGGAGAACCGTGGGATTTAAGTCATTTGTCAATTCCCCTCTTTAAACAACTCATCCTTCCGCCTCTCTGAATAAGGTAGCTAAGCCTCCTAAAGAAAAACCAGTGGTAGCTGGTAACTTTGGAAGAAGTACCGGTAACTTCTTTAATAATCAAAACCTGGCAAATTCCCACATGCAAGACCCCCGGACACTACACGGGCCCCGGCGGCGGCCATGCCTCCGACTCGCGCTGCAGCAGTCCCCGGACGGTGTCACCACCCCCGCGGGCCACCCACCGGGACCCCGAAGCCCGCGCGTGAGCCTCACAGGCTCCAGGCCCGCGGCGCGCACGCGGCCAGAGGCCGGGCAAGCGCGGGGAGGCAGCCTAGCCTTTCGTCGGGACCCCGCGCGACAGCAGCCCGGGTCTCAGTCCCCAGAACCTACTTACTGCCTCTAGGCAGGACCTAGATTCTTCTGAAAAAACGGCAATGAAACCAACCCTTGCACCCTCTTGAGCGGTCACCACCGCCGGGCCCAGTACGGTGAAGATCTCGCGAGAAAAGAGCTCCAGATCGCGGGGCTGAGAAATGAGAGCTATGGGACGGTGGGGGCGGGGAAAGGGGCGGGGAAAGGGCGGTGGGGGCGGGGAAGGGGGAGGGCACAGGACAGCAGTGCGAGTGGGGGTTGGGGTGGGGTGAGAGGTCTGATACCTGGGAAGAACCTTGGAGAAATGTAAGGTGACCAACTTTTTTCCAATGAAAAGGAGGACATAAATAAATAAGGAGGGCATAAATAAATTAAAGAAACAAATATTGCAAATAAAAAAATTTATTCTTTGCAACAATAACTGAACAGAAAGCATTCTAATATAGTAAATAGATAACGCAGGCGTATTATGATTCATTATTATTTAAATGTGAATATTTTTCGATTGAATGAATATTTTTTGTTAATGTGTCATTTTCTAACAAAATACTAGAAATATCCATACAAGAACTATTTTTTATATTAAATTTCACAGCAAGTGCTGCAGCTAGAGTATCAACATTCAGTCTTGATTTCTTAGTTGTTCAAAAATCATTAGGAATTGAAAATACCCTTTCAACTGCTGCATTAGTGCCAGGGCAGCACAATGTAAATTGGACTAGAAGAAGGAAATTTTCATATGGTATATGTACATTTTTGAAATGGTTGAATATTTCCACCCATCTTTTATCAACTTCAACATGTTCATTTTCCCACTCAACCAATTTTTCCAAATTTAAATAAATATTCAGTTTTCTAATTTCTTCAAATAGACAATTGTCGTCTATTTTAATGTCTGATAGTTCTGTGGATAAAAACTGAACACAAGTCGAAAAGGAGGACATCTAGGAGGACATTTTTCAAGGAAGGACAGAACTTCCAAAAGGAGGACTGTCCTCCCTAAAGGAGAACGGTTGGTCACCTTAAGAAAAGGCCCTCCCCTCCCTCATCCTGTGGTGCCTAAGACTTAAAGATACTTTCCAACACCTCTACTGGGTTCTGTTCCTTTCCAATTTCCGCAGATGAGTTCCCTCCAAGCCATCCTCTGAGGGTGGTATTCTGTGAAATGGTTGACGTCTAACAGAATAGTGTGGCCTCCTTGTGATCAGGCCAGTTTTGGAATGTCAGAAACGGCTCCTCTTTTTTTTTTTTTTACTCCCCTCAATGCACTTCAGTACACTATTTGACTTGGCACTAAGTGCCGTGATGCTAGGTTGTTAGGCACTGGACATACAACAATGAATGACACAGACATGGTCCCTGCCCTCCCAAAGCTTATGTGTTTTTTACAGATGAGGCTGATATACCAAAAGATTGCATAATCTGCTAAGAGTTCTGTAGCAAGTAAGTGGCAAAACTGGGACCTGAACTAAGTTTGATGCCAAGCTGCCTGTCTTTCTGAGGCTCAGGCTGTCTATTCTTACAGGCTTTTTTTTTTTTTAAGAAACTTTATTTTCCATCAACCTTATATCATTTTCTATTTGAGTCTATTTAACATCTTAAAATCACTCAGCGGTTGTTTCTACTCATTCAGTGGCTGCAGCAGTGGGAGCTGGTCTTCAGTGGCCCTCTGAGCCACTGGTTTGGTCCCTAGTAGACACCTCCCAGGCAGGCACAGAGGGCACCTGCACACCTTCAGGCCCGTCTGAGCCCTCAAGCTCAGTAGCAGTAAATTCAGGACCTGGAGCAGTCCATTCACCATGAAATTCCTCCTTAACTGTAGCCTTTTCAGTAGCAGCCTGCTCTTCCTTTTATGTCTCTTCAAGATCTCTGTAGAAGTAGAGATCAGGCATGACCTCCCAGGGAGATGGTACCACCCCTGTTCAGCACTTTCCAAGCCAATGTCCACCAAATCAGACCTGTTGAGTGAGTTCCCTTCTAGTACACACAGTGCAGAGAGTCTGTGTTACAGAGCAGTGGTCAGCAGGTTAACATAAGACACATCTGTGAGATGCTAATGGTCAGCCCTGGTATCCAGAAGACACTGCTCCCTGAGGCTACTTGAATTTGATTAGTGAAGGTTTCAGGAGTGAAGCAGCCAGCAACAGGAGTGGCTTGGGTGACAGCAGACAACTTCAGCACAACTCACTGGCCAGTATTCCTGGAGCCATATGACATTGACATCCCTTTTCAATGGCAACAAGTGTCACAAGCTGGCAGCAGAAACTTCTTCCTGGTTCTTTTCAGATTTATGAAGTAATACCATTACTTTTTTCCTTTATAGATGATGTACTGTTCCAGTTGGAAGTCAAGGTTGGTGCTGCCACCTAAGTGGGTTCTGTTGCAAGAAATTTGAGGACATCCTTCACTTTCAGTTGTGAGACATCAAGAATTCCAGACAGGGGAAGCCGGGATGGCTCAGTGGGTTAAGTGCTCACTTTGCATTGCCGGGGACCAAGGATCGAATCCCGGCCCTGGCCTGTGCGGAACCATGTGCTGAGCTGGGAGCTCCCCCAGTTCAGTTCTCTCTTTGTCTCTGTATCTCTCTCTTTCTGTCAAAAAACAATTAAAAATAAATAAATATTTGGGGAAGCTGGGATGGCTCAGTGGGTTAAGCGCTCACTTTGCAGCGCCGAGACCGAGGATCGAATCGCGGCCCCGGCCCTTGCGGACCCACGTGCTGAACTGGGATCTCCCCCAGTTCAGTTCTCTCTCTGTCTCTGTCTCTGTCTCTGTCTCTGTCTGTCTCTCTCTCTCTCTCTCTGTCAAAAACAATAAAAAATTTAAAAAAAAAAAAAGAATTTCAGACATTGTGAAAGTTCCCCTTTAAGTTACAAGCTGTAACTTACCATGGCTGTTCATGGTAAATTTTTGTTAGACCATTTTTAGATAGTAATGCATTCAATTAATATTTATAAATATAAACTAGAAAGCTCTAAACGGTCTAATACAGCCTTCCTTGATCTAATGACTATGATTGCACTTGTCCAGTATTCCTTTAAAAGTCAGAATTAGCTCCTAAATAGAGTCTGCAAGTGCCTTGAGAAACCAGTTAAAATCTTAATCCCTATATGGAGTGAATTTCCATGTCTGCATTATTGTGCAGGCTCACTGTTTCCTGGTCCATCAGCTGTACTATCAACTATGGCCCCCTTACCAATCACCTTTAATCCACCTAACAGAGCGAACAATCAAACAGCTCAGTGAAAATTTACTTAAGTTGAACAAATTTTTGGATGTACTCATTAATTTTCTCAAAAAGCTTCCAAGAGGATAAGTGGTGGCCCAGAATATGGTATTTATTCATGAGTTGCTTGGCATGCAGTCATAGCCTTAATTTCAGATACAAGAAAATGTTTTAGCTGCAAGCATTTTAACTTCTATTCAAAACACAGCAAACTCATCCTCTACAATCCTAGTAATTAATTTATTATTGAACTTAGAGGGTTTTTAATAAAACCCATCCATGTCAGTAAAAATGATAAACAATAAAGAATGTTTGCACATGCTATGTTCCAAATGACTACGTTGCCAGATTTATACTCAGTTTATATTTATGGAGCATAGACTATGTGTCAACCTATTCTAGGCGAGGTTATAAACATTACCTTAACTGTCACTGCAAAGGCAAGAGGTAGATTTAAGATTTATTTTTATTGTTTTTGACACAGAGAGAGAGAGAGATACAGAGACAGAGAAGGGGGAGGGCCCAGAACAGTCTCCATCGTTGCACATCATTGGTTTTCCACATAGTTTCATTCCACAGGTGGGAGCAGGGCTGCACAGGGCAGGAACTGGGCTGGGGTCTTCACCCCGGTGAGAACTGAACTGGGGGCACTCCCCATTTCAGCATATGGGTCAACACGGGCCAGGGCCAGGATTCGATCCACGGTCCCCAGGGCTGCAAAGTGAGCACTCAACCCACTGAGCCATCCTGACTTCCCCGCAAGAGGTGGATTTAATCCCACTTTACTGATGAGGAAAGCAATGATCAAGGTCTATGGGACTTAACAGAGATCACAAAGTTAATAGGTGGTAAAAGCCAGGTTTGAACCTAGTTCCTGATCCAAATCAGCTCTCTGCCTCAGCAGAATTACCCAGGATCACTAAGTTTTAGCATGAACAAGTAGTTAAGGTAAACAAAGCTTTGGAAAGAGATGTATAACATCGAGCAATTCTTCCCTGATTAAAATATTATGAATTAAGCCAATGATGAACCCAAATTTCTCATATTTCATTGAGGCACTACATCTTGGCATATCATTTAAAAATGGGTTGAAAGCTTCCTTTCATGTCCAAAGCAAATGGATCTTTCACCTAAAGAAAGGCTGCCCCCAAATGATGATGGATAGCTAGATATATAAATCTCTTCATATCTCAATGCATTGGTTTAGAAGGCAAAAATGAATAAACAAAACCAAACCACATATAACATAATGATGTAGAAAAGTTGTCTTGCAATGTCTAGTTATGACATAATTGGACAACCGGGGTCTGGGGATATTTTGCAATATTTTTCTTTTTCCTCACTCTCGTGATTCCTTGTCAACATAAGTAAGTCTGAACTTGTAGCTTAGGCCCAAGAGCTGGTCCAAGGGTCATTGGCATGACACCCAGGCTCATTTGGGTAAGAGACCCTTGCCCAGCTCCACAGCATGGAATTCAGGATTACATATGGCCCAAGCTGTTTTAGCTTGGAGAGGTTAAGAGTAATGAAGGTTACGAGTTTATGTAGGAGTGTGAGTACTGTGTACTCTACTCCTGCAAAGCTAATGTGTGTCATATGACTCAGATAGATGAGGAACACCTGGCTAGGGTGCAGTTGTCTCCAGCATATACCCAGGCAAGACCATATCCTGAACTGCTTTAGCACCTCTATGTAACTGGGTCTAAAGGGAGCCACTGAACTTTGAAAAGTCTGATATGGGCCTCATTTGCTCTGAACTGTTTATCTGCCAGTAAGGCCCTTTTGAAGGATCCTCAAGTGGAAGCACTTCTCTGTGTTAATAGGAAATGAGAGTTGATCTCTCTACTGCATTGTCTACCTGCTCTGACTTCATGCTACACCTTTAAATATGTAAACCTTGTTTGATTTAACCCAAGTGATGTCTTCATGTGGCTGTTTAGTCAATCTGAGCTTATTATTCACAATTATCAAGTTGGGGTGTGTGCAGAGCCAAATGTCTAAAATAGCACCAAGATCCTTGATTGCTTTTCAAAGGAAATGGGTAGATATATTGCAAAACTGATAGTTCTCATTCTTGACCAAAATGTAAGGATTATAAGAACCATCAAAAAAGAAAGCCTTTCTATCACATCCACCTAAAGCGATTACTCTTTTACATATATCACATATTCTTAAACTAAGTTCTTCTAAGTAACTCACATAGAAAGTAAAGTCAAGGGCAAAACAGGCATAAAAATTTATTTAAGGTGAATTGTGCTATAGCAGTACAGCTTCTAGAAGGAGGGTCTTAGTGAAGCAACAGAGTCTATTTGAGTCTACTGTCTTTTGTATATAAATTTGATACTAATTTGAAGATCTAGGGTGTATAATTATATAAGAATGAATAATCTCTGTAAAATATTTATCTTTGCAACTTATAATGTTAAATTAACTTCTACTCAAGCTGTTCTTTGCCTTCTTCCACTGTGTTCATGGCTGATGGAGCCCTCACTCCGTTTCCAGCATTTATTTAACAATTTACCCATATCTTTTCATAAAAAGCACCCTTTCCCGTTCGTTTCACTAACTTCCTTCTATGGGTCCAGGCCAAAGAAAAAAAAGATAAAGTTATTATGTCTTTGAAAACTATTTGAAAGACTATTTCACTCATCATTGAAGTCATGTTTTTAGGGATCATGTAGAATTTTTTCAGATAGATTACTCTGACGTAATTTAGCTTCACACAGGGTCAAGCTATTTTTAAGGTTAACACAGACATTTGGTAAGCTTTTTCTTTTGGTAATTTTCTGGTTTGTATAATACTGCGGTTTTGTAGAAGAAAGAATTGAGTCACAAAGGAATAGAATCCTTTTCACAGGATCTTATGGTGAGAAAATGACTCCATTACATAACCTTCTGGTTTCTACTCCCCTACTCCTTCAGATATAATTAAATTAGCCAACTTACTTTTACCTTAGAATTATCAGTTAGGTCAGTTACAATTCTTTTTTTTAATCTAGGGAGTGGGTTAAAAAAATGTTTAAAGTAAACTCTTTATTGAAATGCAATACCTACAGAAAAGCACACACATTTTAAGTTGTACAGTGTGATTAATTTTCACAAGCGGGACACATCTGTTAAAACAGTGCCAGATAAGAAAAAGAACATAAACAAGACCTCAGATGCACCCTGATGCCAAGAGGTAACCACTCCCCTGACTCTTATACTGTAGATTACTTTTGCCTATTTTTGAACTTTATATAAATGGAAGTGTGCAGCATGTTTATATGTTTGAGCCTGGCTTCTTCACTCAGTGTTACATTTATGAGATTCACCCATGTTAGTACATGTAATAATAATTTGTTTTCATTGAATACACTATCGTTTATTTATCTATTCTATTACCAATGAACTTTTGGGTTGCTTTTAGTTCAGGGCTATTATGAATAGTGCTACTGTGAACATTCTTGTACATGTCTTTGGTGAACTTATGTGTGCATTTCTGTTAGGGATATATCTAGGAACTGAGTTGTCAGGTCATAGGGCTTCATTGGCTCTTTTCATTATGGTAGGTTCAATAGTGTGCTTAGTGTGCTAGAGTTGGCTCTCACCAGCTCTCATGAGCCAACAATTAAATTTTTAGTAACTTTGAGAGCTGGTTGTTAAACACAACCAATAATAAAGATTAAATTATATAAACTTAAACAACTTATATTAAAATAATGGTAATAAGTATTTAAAATTCAACTTCTAGTTATTTTACTACATTTGACTATCATCTATGCTATTATGGTAGATTTACATCAGTGTATCTGAATGGCAGAAATACTATATAATGCTCCACTGTGCAGCTGTTTAGCAATATCCTGTGGGTAGTTTGAAATTGACCACAGTGGAGTATTTACACCATGGAGATTTCAAAATGCTACTAATTAGGGCTTGATTGCTTGTTTTGTTGATTTATATAGACTTAAGAAAGTGGTGGGGGAAATGTTAACAGTGCAGATTAAAGTCAAAGTGTCATGTTTGTAGCTGACATGTTGTGGATAGCTAAAAAAAATTATCAAAGCATGTTTGAATTAAAATCTCAGATATGGATACAATAGTTTAGCAAAAATTAACAAAAGCATTCTGTAAGAATTAATTGGCTATATATATATATGTATATGTATATGTATATATATATATATATTTTAAATAAAGAGTTTATATTACATTGTATATTTTATTATTTGTCAGTTTGTGATGCACACACACACATAGCTTTTCCCCTTCTGAAAAGCCAATTGTCAAACATGTAACAGCACACCTCAGGTTATAATGCTGTCATACTGCTATTTGACTTTACTTTCCCTGATGATTAAGGAAGTTGAGCACATTTTCATAAGTTTATTTGTCACTAGAATATCTTTTTGTGTGGGTGAAGTCTCTATTAAGTCTTTGTCCATGTTTCTACTGTGTTCTTTTCTTATGATTTGTAGGATTTATTTATATATATATTCTTGATACGCCTTTTATTGAACAGATGTTTTGTAAATGTCTTCTCTAGGTATGTGATTTGCCTTTTCACTCTCTTAATGGTGCTTTTTATGTAGAAAAGTTCTTAATTTTCATTTAGTACAATTTATCAGCCTTTTCCCTTGTGGTTACTGTTGTGTGTGTCCACTTGGAGAAATATTGTCTATCTCTAAGGTGCTTAAGTTTTCTTTGAGAAGCTTTGCTGTTTTACCTTTCACATTTAGATCTGCAATCCATTTGGAATCAATTTTTCTTTATGGTGTGAGGTAGAATAGAAACTAAGATTCATTTTCTGTCCAGATGGATATCCAATTGGCCCAGAAAAATTTGTTTAAAAGACCATCTATTCATGATTGTATGTACTTCAGTATTCTTTTTGTCATAACCATGGCACTATATGTGTGAGTCTTATAGGAAATTTTTAAATCAATGGAACAATGAAGTTTTGCATTTTACAGATATTCTATCACTTCAATCATTTTAACAATTCATCCAAAAGAAAAGGGATTTTATTTCAGATAGCTAGGGAATAACTTGTTTCACCTCAAATCAATGTTTATTGATTTCCACATGAACAAGACCCTGGGCTAGCCTCTGAGAATATAAAGCCCACACACACATAAAAAAAGATCAATTCTACACACTCAATCCCTTTATACTTTTTTCTCTTTCCTAACTAAGCACATTGATGCTGAAAGTCATAAAATAAACATTTCTGTCAGTCTTCCTTTTCTGGATATTTATCATTAGATCTTTTGATGACTTTCAAAATATTTTCTTTCATAATACTAATTTTATAAAATTAAAATAAATTCTAAAAACAGACTATCTATTGAACAAGTCAATATTTATCTGTATAAACTTAGGAGAAAGAGTACATTTACTGGTCAGTAAAAAATGATTGACTTTTTTTTCCAAAGGGAAAGCAAGTGCTTTTGTTTATCATTACAATTGCTTTTTCCTATTATTGGATAACACACCTTACAAATAATTAAGATAAATAAAATACATGAATAGAACACATGAATAGAAATATAATTTCTCATATAAGGAAATTAATTTCTAATTCTTTTATTGATTCTATTGTCCAGAAAGAAAGCAAATGCCCCACATTGCAATTGTATGTATGGAGCATTTTATAAAATAGCAGGTAATAGCTATTCTTTCAGCTTGATTGTACAAAGGACCTAAACTTCCACTAGAGGGCATCTTTACCCCATTTGGTCTTTTGTAAAAATAAGTAACAGCAATTAATCTTTTGCTTAATGTACCTTTAAGTATACCTGACCCTAAGAAGAAAGTTGTAAGTAGTCCTGATATTAAAAGAGCTCTTAGAAACACACACACACACACAGAGTCTTTTTCATAAACAGTTTCAGTACTAATAACTGTTACTCTTATGAAAGTATCTTTGGAACTAATTGCCATTCTTCCTTATCCCCTCTCCCACACACACAAAAAAAGCCCTATTTAATATGGGCAGCATGAATACAGTCAACACTAAAAATAGTTATTATATAATTTATTATGTACTCTATAAAATAGACTTTCTAAGTATTATCCCAGTGTAAAAAAAAACAACAAAGGAAAAGATGGATACATTTGACTCAATATAAAAATTACCATAAATATTTGAATCTAAGGTAAAAGTATAAAAAAAATTAGAATGGAAATAATGAACTAAAAAAATAAGGGAGGCCTGGGTAGCTCAACAAGTTGAGCGTTTACCTTGCAACCATGAGTCCAGGGATAGAATCCCAGCCTCGGCCTGTGCAAACCCATATGCTGAACTGCACAACTAGTAATTGCAGCACAACTGGTAATTGCTGGGTTGGTGGTGAAGGTTCTTGCCTCCCATGTGGGAGGTCCCCAGTTCGGTTTCCACCCCACTCGGTCCCACATTCACCTGTGTGGGATGAAACTATGTCACAATTAATGATGTACAATTATGGAGACTGCTCTAGGTCCTCCCCACTTCTCTCTCTCCCACCTTCTTTCAAAACAGTAAAATAAATCTTAAAAAGAAAAAGAAAAAGAATTGTCACAAATATGAAAACGGGTTAACAGCATCAATACATATAAACACCCATGCAGATATATAAAACTGTAAGCAATTGATAAAAGTAGATATAAATAGATTATTTAATGAACAGTTAAGATATTAATATACCTATTAATACATTTCCTTCTACCCTTCTAAGAAACAAAATATATGATATACTTAATAACAACATACAAAGTTAGAAAGATAATAAATTTTAATAAGGTTGGAAGGAGAAGCACAATTTCATGCACTACAGGTGTAAGAAAGCGCTGACTTGTAAATGTGAAAAGAATGCTTGAATTGAAAAAATCTTTTTTTCAATTATAATAGTATAGAATGGCTCAGGCTAAAATCATCAATAAACGCTAAATCTAGTGGAAAATTTTTGATGAAGAGCAAAATATTTGCATGGTCTTATAGTGCCTTCCCACTGTAGGAGGGAAAAAATTTTTCCATTTACCCTGCCAGGTTTTGTGGCTAAGAATACCCCCTTAATAAAAAACAGATTAACAAGAGGTAAACAAACAGAAGTTTATTAACATCTAAGGGCTGTCTGGAAAAAATCCAACCATAAATGCCTCTATTTTTCATATTACATCACTAAATACTTTCTGGACAGCTCTCATTTATGCCTCTTACATACAGAGGAGATTCACAGGAAAACCAAGTAAAACTCCCCAAAATCACGAAAGCCACCAACTTAAGTACCATCTTCAGCTAGACACAAAAGAAAGATGTTGGGATGTGGGGAGTCCTGTTACAGGAAGTTATCAGGAAAAACACAGTAAGCAGGGTAAGGTTGTTATGCAGATTTAAGTCAGCACCTTCTCCATTGTTAAGACAATGTTTCTTGTTATTTAGGGTCATCCTTCTCTTCCTGGTACAGAGAGGGAAACACTCTTACCAAGAATATTTCCCTTACAGAAGGGTAAAGTCAACTGTTTTAGGGTTTCTCTTGTCTGCTCTTTCTTTAAAAAAAAATAATCCCCAAGAAGTTTCACAGTCTATATATTAAGTTGATGGATTCCTCCATCTCACTGAACCAGTCTCTTAATCCTGAGAATAGATCCATTTAGTTAGAGTTGTGTCTGTTTCAGAAGACAGGAGAGGGGAGGAAAAATAATTTTCTCTACCATTTTAGGTTCTTGGCTGAGACTATCCACCATGCCCCACTCTTGTAATAAAAAGAGCAAAAAAAAAAAATGTATTTATGTATGTACATATGAACACCCCGCAAAGATATGAAACTCAAGGAAGTGACCCAAGCAGAATCTTTTATATATTTTAGACAAAAATGCAATAAATTTGTGAAGAACTGACAAAACAAGGGGGTTTAGCTTGAATAATAACATGGTAAAAAAGTAGCAAGTTTTGGTTATAAATTCACACTCCTAAGTTCCCTGTCTTTGGTGATAAGTATGCCTCCTACCTGCCTGATACAGGGAAGGTAACTTTCACCTAGGAAATTTATCTCCTAGTTTCAGAGGTACAAAGGAGGGTCAGTGTTCTTGACTGTTTCTCAAATACCTTTAAATGAAAACAATCAATATGCCAATGTGGCATATTTTGGGAGGACACATTTTGAATCCTTACAGCAAGGATACAGGTGGACTCCCAAAGTTAGGATTATATGGTTCAAACAATCAGGTATTTAGTAAGAAGCATTTCTGTGGAAACAAAAGTAAAACAAATGTTAATAATTAGAGAAGACTATAAACCCAATTTCTGAGTCCTGAGGGCAGCCAGTGATTTCTAGCTGTTGGGCTCAAAGTGCCGTTTGCAGGTTGAGTGTCTCTGACAATGTCAGCACATTTTATGAGTGGCCCACACAACATTCACAAAGATTGTCCATGTGTATGATCTGTTGGAGTGATTTTCTAAAGTTCTTATCAAGTCATCCAGCTTCAGTTTGTAGAAAAAAGGACAGCCTTTGTCTTTAGTCACTTCAAGTCAGAGGTAGAAGATTGGAAATGTTAGCTTGGAGAGTTGTAGCCGGATACTTGAGGAAATTAGAATTTAGACTATGTAGTCCAGCTTACAGCTAGATAACAAAACCTCAAAGACAATTAACCAGACTAGAATCAGATATTCAGCAAAGGTGTGCTAGTGAATATAATTTTTCTCACAGATTGCTAATGGTAAAAAGAGAAAAAAACAAAAAACAAACAAACAAACTATAATGTGAACCACCACACAAACCTTGACCAGTAGATCAAAACTAACATCACAAAGGTGGGACTGATGGCACATACCTTGTGTGCCTCCAGATGTACTCTTCTAAGGACACAGCCAGGATGCGTAATCTGAAACTGATCGTGAGGAAACATTACCCAAAACAAAATTGATATTTGCCCAAACTCAATATTTTTAATATGCCTCAGTTGATCTTTTTAATTTCTTTTTTCAGTTTATCTTTTAATAGTTCATACAAACTGAAGTATTAGGGGTAACTATGGTGGGAAGAAATGATTCAGAAAAATATATATATTAATTACCTCTCTGAGAGAGACGGACATAAAGATATCTAATCTGAACTTGCCTTATCTGACTAAAGCAGACTGCCCTGAAGATATAGCTGCCATTACCCCACCTCCAAGAGAGCTTCCTGTTTGGGGAGGAAACAGACTCTTAGCCCTAGGAAGCAAGAATTCAGCTGTCATTCCTTCCCCCAGAGGGGAATGCCCAGCTAAAAAAGAGACTGCCCATTTGCAGCAGGATGAGAAAGCCCAGTAAAATCTTTCATACTTTCCCATAGAAGCCTTTAACCACCACCTCCAACTTACTCCCCTATTAAACTGCTGTATAAACTGTTACGCATTCTCCTGTGAACATTCTGTCACTTAATTCCCAGGCTCACACTACCTGTCACTCTGACTTACACTAGTAGAGGAAATGTTCATCCCTTCCCCCTCCCCACAACAAAGAGCAAAGGATAGGTGAATCCAGGTAGAAGGTCTATGAGTGTTCTTTGTACTATTCTGGCAAATTTTCTGTCAGTTTGAACTTATTTCCAATTGAAGAGTTAAAAAAGAAACAGCTGCTCACTGAAATATCTATAATCGTGAAAAAGAAAAGAAAAAAATTAATAAATAAATTTTTCTGTATCCATTAAATGTTATAGTCATCAACACTTTTAAAAATTATTTCATAGCATGAAAAAAATTTATATAAATATTCCTTTTTTAAAAAGTAGAAATCAATAACTCATACAGGAGGATTCCAATTAGGTCAAACAGTTTATATTTGTATCAGATGTCAATTAATGTAAGATCCTAATAAAATTGATTCCAACTTCATAACTGGAAACCAGAGTCACTTTGAACAGCTCTAGATGCTAATGTGTCTCTATTAGGGGTGAGAGAGGGATGCAGGAGGGGCTGCTACATTTTTCCTTGTCTTCTCTGGCTCTGAACTTTTGCTTTCGATAAATTATTCCTGTGCAAGAATGCCCCCTTGGGGCATGGATTCCTGTGGATGCCACCTTTCTTCTCTAGAGAATGGTCCCTCATTCAAGTCACATTTCCTTTTAATGGACTTCTTATTAAATCACAAAATAAGTCACTTGCACTTGTTGGAAAAATAAAAATCCTACCATAAAAGAGAGACTGTGGCACATCAATGCAGAAAAGAAAAACAAAACTGATTACAGTACTGAGCAAACACAACATAGTACATGCACATAGGTAGCCTGTGAATAACTATGAAGTCAGGAAGATATTTTCCACAATTAGTTAAGGAAAACAGAAGAAAGAATAATGAAACTTCTCTTATCTCCTTGAGAGGCAAATATTCAAGATACTCTGCTAGGTTAAGTCCAGAGTGGTGCGTGGATGTTTCAAGGGAATATAAAAAGTGGAGCTTTGGAGACGTATCTGCATAGGGAAAAAGGAGATGGGGCTTATCTAGCCCTGGAAAGATGTCTATGTTCCAAACAGTTGCACTAGAAACTCAAAGCCCATTCAGTTTCTAAAGAGACCCTTTCAAAAAAAAAAGGAGGAGGGAACATTCTTATTTCTCTTTACAGGCGGAAAAAAACAAACAAACTTGTTTTATTTGTTCTCACACATATGCAGCAGCTTTTTGGACTTTTGGAATGGTGTGTATGAAGAGTGGGACTACATGATTGTGGCACCTGACAAACAACCAAATGTTGAACCTCAGATATTCTGTTGTTAAACTGTTCTGGCCATTCCAATAACTGGAATTTTGCTTGGGGGACCTCTAGTTCAGCAGGCTCTGGCCTCCTGCCATGTTTTCTCATTCCCTTTCTGACTCCATACAGCCTGCTTCCCTTGGACACCTTCCTCCCCTACATTTCCCCCAAGAAACTCAATTTCCCTTGTATTATCGTACAGAACAATTGTGTTTTCCATCCACTACTAGGCTCTGAAACATCAAAAACCATTCCAGACCTCAAATTCTCTAATGCTGCTCTTTAATAATTGTTGGCATCAACTCCAGACCCTGCCCTTTAACTACAGTAAGAAATGGACAGAGCTTCCCAATTTCAGTCTATTCCATTCATCCTTTTCCATCAGTCTTTGAGGAGAAGGAAAAGGAGAGGTGTTTTGCTCAACTGCTGATATGAATTATATGATCCTACTCCTCCAGACAAACCCTTTTCAGAAGGCAGAAATGGCTGTACTCGAATTTGGTTTTAAATTATTATTTTTCTTGGATTTTTCATATTTATTTGTTCTCAGGTATCTATTCTTATGCACATCATCTAAAAATTGAGATGCCATGAGGTATGACGAGATACCACTTTTATAAATGAAATTAGCAAAGTTTTTGGTTTTGTATGACCAGAGAAGTTAAAAACACAATGTCAGGAACTAGCTGAGTAGTACATTGGCATTGATAACCATATTCAAGATTATATTTTAACCTATGTTCAGAGTCCCATCTTTTTATTGTCTTCAAAATTGCACACCCGAAGAACACAGAGAGCTTCAAAAATGTTCAGTATGTGAAGTAAATATCACCAACTAAGAAATGACCACATACAGATAAGGCTGTCCTTTTTAATGTCACTAATACAAGTGTAAAATGACCGCCTGTCACATGCCAGGAAATGCTGTCAGAAGACTGAGGAAACTATCACAGTGTTTCAAATAGATCACAGGGTTTTCAAGGCTAGGGGAAGTTGATGTGACTCATCTGTGTTTCATGATGGACTCTCACTGAGATATTGACCATCAATCTGTCAAAAGTCTCATTCTGACATTTAAGAGAAACTATTGATCTTCTTTCCAAAAAGAATTTAACTCATCTGAAGACTTTAACCAAATAGGTAACACAGTCAAAACCCTAAAGTTCCTTCATAGACCTCAAAATAAAAGTGTCTGCAACAGTCTACCCAAAGGCGGCTAAAGAAATCACAATCAGGGAAAGCTGGGATGGCTCAGCGGGTTGTGTGCTCGCTTTGACGTCCCCAAAGCCCCAGGGACGGAGGATCGAATCCCAGTCCTGGCCCATGTGGACCCACATGCTGAACTGGGGTGTGCCCCCAGTTCAGTTCTTGCCGGGGCCTATGTGGGAGGCTCCCGGCCCAGTTCCTGCCCTGCACAGCCCTGTGCCCACCTGTGGAGTGAAACTATATGGAAAACTAATGCTGTCAACTATGGAGACTGCTCTGGGCCCTCCCCCTTCTCTCTGTCTCTCTCTGTTTCTCTCTGTCTGCCAAAAATCAATAAAATAAATCTTAAAAAAAGAAATCACTATTAGGAGCACATGTACTTGACATGACCATGACTCAGGATCATCTTCAAATTAAAAAATGGGAACGTCCTGGACTGGAAATTCAATTTCAATACTGAAGAGAAAAGAGGTAATTATGTAGGCAAATTGTATTAATCTGCTCAAGCTGCCATAATAAAAAACAAAACTAAAACAAAAAACAAAACAACAACAACAAAACACAAAGACTGGGTGGCTTAAACAACAGAAATTTTCTTCAGTTTTGAAGTCTGTAAGTCCAAGATGAAGGTTTTGGCAGATCTGACTTCTCCTGAGGTCTGTCTCCATGGGTTGGAGACCTCCACCTTCTTTGCTGAGTCCTTAGGAGGCTATTACTGTGGGTGATCACCCCTGGCTTTCTCTGTGTGTCTACATGTTCTCTTTTTATAAGGACACCAGCCTTATTGAATTAGGGCCGTCACCCTAATAAATCTTTTTTTCATTTAATCACCTCTCCCCTTCTCCAAATAGTCACATTCTGAAGTACTAGGAATTAAGGCTTCAAATGGGTTTTTGAGGAGGACACAATTCAATCCATAAATATGTATGTATGAAAGTCAGTGGAAAAACATGTAATAAACTGCTACATGTACATAATAAGCTATTAATGTGTCCTTCATCCTACTTCCCTCCAGTTTTATATAAACTGTTTTTCCTAAAGTCTAAGAGGTCATGAAATGTAAAATTTCACTTCAAGTGAATTACTTGAAGTTAATTATAGAAATTTTGGAAAATAGAGAAAAAATTAAAGGGAAAAACCTATCTCCATGTCCTTTAAATTTTTTTCTATTTTCTAAAATTTCTATAATGAACATGTATTGAGTTTCTAATAAAGAATATCATTTTAAATAAAATAAAGTTACTATCTATTCTAAAAATAGGTAGCTAAAAGACAATTAGATCTCTTTTCTTTCATTTATTCTCCTTCCAACTGAGTTACAATGAAAAGGAGAAAAGTAACAATATTTCAAGATTGTGAAGATTGGAGGCAGCCACACATCTTTACAGGATGGAAAACTAAGAATGTCATCATTATTGTGATTTTACTATTGGACTGCCTGTAATACATGACTTAACTATTTAAAGCAATTATTGTTCAGAAAAATTAAGTTGTAAATAACTTTATTGTTGCTTTTAGAAATTTCCTGAAAAAACTAAACTAGTAACAATAGTTAGCTCAACTAATTTTATCAACCCAGACTTGCTTTGAAATCCTCCCCTCACTGTATCTACCAATTGCAAACTATTATGTGTCAACTTCGCCAATTCTAATCAAGTCTTTCCTCCAGCCCTACTCTGTCACCCTGTATTTCAATGCCCACCTTAAACCACATCCTAAAAAAACTTCATAAATATCCTTCCTCTGCTTTCCCCACTCTGAAACACCACTAAGATTTTGCAAAGTAAATTAGTATAAGTAATAAACTCAGCTTTGTTTTATCAAAAGGTTATTTTGATAATATTTCCAGGGAGCCAGTGTTTAACACCAAGAGGAGCCTTGAGAAGTTCCCTAGTCCTACTATCCATCATGTATGAGTGCCTCATATATTATTCCTAACAAGTTATTAGTCTGGTTTCTATTCAAATGCTCCTAGAGCCTGGGATTTCACTATCTCCCAAGTCATTGTCATTTAAACCATGACATCATTGGAGCTGTCTGAGTGTTTAATAGGAGATAATAATACTGTATTATGGTAATAAGTAGCATTTGCGTGAGTGAAAAGATGAATGGTGCGTTTTAGGTTTAATTGTTACTCTTTCCGGTTAGCTGAGAAAACCATGAATAACAATTTTATGTACCTCCTTTCACTCTCCTTTCTTTTTTCTGTATTTTGATTTTTCCCTGTTTCATCTTTGTAAAAGAAGAGAAAAATATGTGATTGTTTTTGTTTGTGATTAATCATTTTGATGCAGAAATCAGACACATTGGGTAAAAGTTCCTGCCAGTAAACCAATTCAAAATTTTTCTGATTTTCTACTTAACAATGAAAATTACTTAATATTCTAATTATTTTGAGGGGAAATAAATACAAGAATAAGTCTGAGCTGGTTAAACAACACTATTGTAATGTAGGCCATTGTATATCCACATAAAAGTGGTTATACAATAGATACAGAGAAATGTCTTAGAAATTTTAACTAGTTTGTCCTATAAGTGAGAACCCTTAATGAGATGACTTTAAACACTACATTTGTCTGATGACACAGTGCTGGCCTCTTTATAGAAATCATGCATTGGTTATAGGACACCTAGAAATGTACAAAACATGAACTTTTGAAACTTCCAGTAGATACAGGCTTTGTCCAAAAAAGAATTACTTCTCAGGCCATACACTAAGCTTCTCTCTCATCTCGTGTTACCTGGGAAATGGGTCTAGTAAAAAGATATATTTTATTCATTTTGTTTTTTTCTAAAATATGGAGAGTTTTCTCTCAAAGATTTTCCCAGATTTTCATCTTCTCTTGAAACTTGGAGAATCTGGCAACCCAGCATTCAAATTTCTTCATAAAAACAATGAGCTGAGTATTTGCAACTCCTAAAGGACCTATATGCTCCCTGGCCAACTCACTCCATCTGTTTTCCTGACCTTCTCAGCCCCAAAACAAATTGAATTTGAGATGTAGATCTTATGTGATTAAACTACTATCTTACAAGCATTACCCACAGCTATACATAAAGATGAAGTTGTTACTGATATAGCCCACAGTTTTTGAGAATCAGGCCCAAATACAGATTATAGGAGTAACCACTCTTTAATTAAACCCCTACAGAGAATAGGCTTTGCTAAAGTGACTGTTCAACATATGAGCCAAAAACTATTTGTTCTTTATTCATTTATATATACAGGTTTTCAGAGACTAGTTAAATACTTTTTCAATATAATTTACTTTATATTTATTATAAGATTAAGGGATTCACTATTTTTGCCATTCATATTCCCAGTATGAAGTGAAAGCAGAAATGTTTGTCATCCCTAACTTAATAGTAACAGGAGAATTTGATGAAACTAAAAACCAGAACTAAAAGTTATCAGAACATCAAAAAACTGAACTTATCACTAGAATAGTGCAATCTATATAAAAGAAGTACCGTAACTTATTCATCAAAGTTCTAGTAGACAAAACTCGTCATGATAATACGTATTTTTCATTTACTTTCATTTAGTCATCAAGACAATCTTACCATATAACAATATAGATTGTATGCATTATCTATTAGTGCATCCTTAGAGGCTTAAAACAACAAACATTTATTGTTTGATTAACCCTAAATAAGGCTTAGGAAATTCTATACAATTACAAAACTAAAATCTGATACATACATTCCTTTCTGTTTATCCAGATGGTGGCATGTACTAAAATCTCCCTCAATATATACACAGAAATGAAAAAATGTATATGTGTAAGATGAGTTTTTGAATAGTAATGTTATGCCAGAAATAGGAATGTTTTCCAGGTGGACTGCTGTCCTACCCATCACAACCTGTTCGCACAGTGGCTGTGGATCCTGGAAAAGCTGAGAGCTTTATTGTTTAGCTTGCTTTGCTTCCTTCCCCTTGCTTACTTTTTCCCTCTATACTTCGCATTGCCCCTTCAAACAAAACCAATTTTTAAAGATTGCTTGAAATTTAGGAGCCCAATTGTGCTCCTGGGATATTCTATAATACATGAGTTAAAAAATAAAATGTATCCTATTTTTATAGCAACATATTGGAGGAAATTAAAACCACACTATGACAAAAAACAAAACAAAACAAAACCTGATAAATTGCTATTATGAGCTCTTCCATAATGCAAATTATATAGTTGACTGCAGTACACATAGAACATCTGCTAACCCAAATTAAAATAAAAGAGAAACTAGATTTTCTTTCTCCTTCTAATCATATAGAAGTCTAAACATATTATAAGCCAGATATTCTGTTTTAAGACATTGCCTTTTTGTGAGTTTAGCACAATAAATTGAAGCAATAACCAAGTGGTATCCTAGGGACCTGAAGGAGTTAATAACTATGGTTGCCTAAGTATTTAATTAATAGCTGGGTAGAACCACCAGGGGACTCTAGCTTAGCAATAACAAAGAAAATAAAGATTTGTTATAAATCCTAAAACAATATTGGCCACAGTCCTTTTTCTTTTCTTTTTTTTTTTTTTAAGATTTATTTTTATTGTTTTTGACAGAGAGAGAGAGAGAGAGAGAGAGATACAGAGACAGAGAGAAGGGGGAGGGCTCAGAACAGTCTCCATAGTTGCACATCATTGGTTTTTCCACATAGTTTCATTCCACAGGTGGGCGCAGGGCTGCACAGGGTAGGAACTGGGCCGGGTGTCGGGAGCAGTTTGGTGGAGTAGTTACCACACCCACCAACCGCTGTAACCAGATGGCAAGAAGAAGAAAATATGTCTGAGAAATTCCCTCACCTTTTATGGCCCTGGAGGATGGCTGGTTAGTCAATGATGGGTAAGATTCCTCAGGGAGGAACAACCTAAGACAGGCACAGTCGCATAGGGGCCATCAGGAGAAAACATGGGGAGCAAGAGAGATGAGGCACAGATCCTCATTCCCCTCCCAGCTCTCCTACAGAAAGTTCTCTTCTCTTGCCCTTTTCCACCATGGAGTGTAAGCATGACTAACTCAGGGAGTTTGGAGAGAAGCAGAAGTATACTGACTTAAAAGGTTTAGGTCAGATGTGATTTACCGTTTATCTTTAGTGTATCAGCACATTCTTTTCTCAAGGATGCTCTGATCATTAGTCATCCAATAATTGCTGCTTTGCAGGAAGATAAGTTTTATTCTGTAAACATGAAGTCTGTGCTTAGCCATGAGGCAAATAATCTCTGTTCTGGATTCAAGTTAACCCTTTTTACCATTAATACTTTTTACCTTGTAGTCTTGTAGAATGTGCACGTAGCCTTTTTCTATATAATGAGCTGTAAAAATAAACGCTCTGCTGCAGATTGCAAAGACTCTCTGACAGTCCTCTCAACCCATCTTTGGGGTCTTTGCCTTTACTTTCCTTAATCCTCACACCCTACTCCGGTTACCATTCGACATTGGCGGCAGGCTCCGTCAGCCGGGGTCTTACCCCAGTGAGAACTGAACTGGGCACTTCCCAGTTCAGCATATGGGTCTGCACGGGCCAGGGTCAGGATTCGACCCTCAGTCCCTGGGGCTGCAAAGTGAGCACTTAACCCACTGAGCCATCCCGACTTCCCCCATAGTCCTTTTTCTTAAGTTGAACTATTCTATTCTTCCTTGCTTTTATTACCTGTTATCAAATTTATTATCCAATATTCACATTTATCAGGGCGATTTTGAACTCATTTGTGAATTCTGAATTCTAGACTCTGGATTACTCTCTACAGAACAGTAGAAAACACTTTTTTAAAAAAACATCTCATTGTCAAATATTTGAAAATGCTCATTTGAAAGCCTGGCAGAAGGAAACAAAACATAGTGCCCATTTCACTAAGGAGAACATCCTATGGCCTGTCTCTGTCCCCATTTCTGTTGTTCTTCCCATTAACTCATATAATTATCACTGAGGATGACAAAATTTGTTTGATCATGGTGACCTAACTCTTAAATCCTTGCTTTTAAATCTCTCTTCACCATTAAACAAACAAGCAAGCAAGCAAGCAAGCAAGCAAACAATATCCTGCTTCCTTCAGTGAGTAGCACATACCAAAATAGGAGCAAGTTGAAAAAATGGATTAGGATGACTCCAACTTAAAATGACATAAAAACAACTAAAGTACTCCATGTTTTTACATTGCTAAAAATTAAATGAATGGTTTGTATTAATCCAAATTATTTTCAATTATATGTAATAGGAAACTTAACTAAATAATAGTTTGAATAGATTGTGGTAGTTTTTCTTCTTAGATTATTAAAGGACTCATCACAAATCCTATTGCTCTCTGCTCTGGCATTTCTGATTTGTGGCTTTTATACTTGTGAACTCCTCATTATACCAGGGTAGCTCTTCTTCTACCTTACGTCTATAGTCCATGGTAAACTTTACAGTTCCTTGGCCAGAACTGTGTCATATGTCATATGCTCACTCTGGTCTTCAAGAAAGTCCAGCAAATCAAATATGTGTGTGTGTGTATATATATATACATATATATGTATATATATATATATGTGTGTGTGTGTGTGTGTGTGTGTGTGTGTATTTAAAAGTTGTCATATATATATTAAAAACAAAGTGGGATTTTGTTAGTGAGGAAGAAGAAACTTATGAGTACATCAGGTAGGCAACTACTATGATCCACTAAATAGCATAAATGTAAGACTTGAGAATAGTATAATGATGGCAGAGGAGAGGTAAACAAATTAAAGCAATTTCAGAAAACATGATAAAATGAAGAATAGACAAAGATGACCTGTCTAATAATTGATATCTCCGAAGTAAAACTGTTATTAAAAATACTATTAAGGGCAGCCGGGATGGCTCAGTGGGTTGTGCGGTCACTTTGCAGTGCCGGGGACCGAGGATTGAGTCCTGGCCCTGGCCCGTGCGGACCCATGTGCTGAACTGGGGAGTTCCCCAAGTTCAGTTCTCTCTCTGTCTCTGTCTCTGTATCTCTCTCTCTCTCTCTCTCTCTCTCTCTCTCTGTCAAAAACAATTAAAAAAAATAGTATTAAAAATTAAAATAAAATTTCATTGAAATATAAGAACTGAATCTGCAGTTATAACACAGTGTGTATATGAAAAAATTGATATAGATCAAGATGCAATGTGGGTAAGTTATTATACTTCAAGAATTAAAAATATCAGAGGATGCCAGGATAGTTCAGTGGTTGAGCACTTGCCTCTCAATCGCAAAGTCTGGGGTTCAATTCCTGGCCCTGGCCGGTGCAAACTCCATATGCTGAACCGTGGCACAACTGGTAACTGCTAAGATGGCTCAGTGGGGAAGGTTCTCACCATGGGAGCCCCCCAGTTTGTTTCCCACCCTGTGCAGCCCCACATTCACCTGTGTAGAATGAAATCATGTCACAACTAATGATGTACAGCTATGGAGACTGCTCTGGGCTCTACCCATTTCTCTCTCTCACCTTCTCTCAAACAATAAAATAAAAATCTTTTTTAAAAAAGAATTAAAAACATTAATTGTTTTTTAAAGAAAATATTATTCAGGTAGTCAGGCAAAACAAATCATTTACAAGGGGAAAAAGAAAGGCTTGTCTCAGACTTTGGTATGACAAACTTCAATGCCAGATAAAAAAGGAAGACTATCTTCCAAGAGATGAAAGAAAAGAGGAATGTAAGAACACTATATCTAGCCAAGAATATCACTCAGTCATAAGGCAAAGGAATAGACATTTTCAAAGACCAAAGAAAGGAGGAAATACAGGTCCTATGAGCTCCTGATAAAAATAATCTGCTTGATTATGAAATCCAACCAATAAAAAAATAAATCGAAATTAAAGAAAAGTCAGGATTAGACAACACATGGTAAAAGTACTAGTGGTAATCAAATCTATTTAAGTATGAAATTAAAGATCAACAACTGAGGAGGCAAAGAAATATAAAGAATACAATCAAGAAATGGGGTTGGAGCCCACAAAATAGCAGATGGTATATAGTACTTAGTGCTTAGTACATTATAGGTACGATTGTAGGTACTTTCCATGTATAATAGTAACTCATTTAATTTTCATTATCACCCTTTGAGGTAGATATTTATTGTCTTATCACTATTTTACAGAGGAGAAAATAAAAACACAAAAAGAGGTAATTTGCCCATGACAAACATGTAAGTAGAAGAGTCAAGTCTCAACAACATACTTGTTAAAATCTGTAGTCTTTAGCACCTATGCCACAATGCCTTCCACTAGGGTGACTAATGATATTGATTAGCACTGAGGGTCCTGAGTTCCAGAATAACCCTCAGTCCCAAGCAAACTGGGATGGTTAGTCACCCTGTTCTCCCAGTGTTAATCCTGTTATCTTTCATGGCAGAAAAACATTCAATGCTAAAATTAAAACATAATTTAAAAAACAAACAAACAAAAAAACATGACTACAAATCCTTAGTGGTTTTCATAGTCTTGTCTTAACTTTATATAAGACACACTGTTTGAAAGATGAAGAAGCACTTATCCAAACTCAACAAGTCTAAACTTCAGTATTTTTCCCTCGCATAATGGTGAATTCCTTTGTGATCACAGTAAAGGCACTTTAGACATACTTTGGTTTTAAAAATTAATAATCAATTTGTTAATTCAGAGTCTAATTTAATTCTTTCTTCAACATTTAAGTTCAGCTTACAAATCTCATTAATTTCATTATAAGCTTAGCAGATTTAAACTGTCACTTTTAATGACCTTCAATTAATATTTCGTTATATGTTCTAACTTAGTTAATTAAATTCTTTTAAATGTTTTAAACTAGATTTATGAATTTAATATAGGTAGGCTGGCCATGCAGAGCACCTCAAGGCTTTAGGCTCTTTCAAGCTTTGGTGCTACCATCCTTTGAGTGTAATTCCCAAACTCACAGTCACAAGATTATTACTCTAGGCTTCCAAATTCTCATCAGGAAGAAAATGAAAAAATAAAGAGAAAATAATGTATACCAGATTAATTTATCTCTTTTTTTCCAGGGAAAAAGAAACAGCTTTCCCATAAGTGTTTCCAAATATACTTAAACTTATATCTCATGAACCAGAACTATCTGTAGCCACACATGGCTGCAAGGAAGCCTGGGAAACCTAGCTTTTCAGCTGACACACTGACAGCCCAAACATAATCAGAATTTTTTTTACATTAAGGGAGAAAAACATTTTCTATATACACTTCTGTATTGTTTCCATTTTTGTAAGAATGTACTTATGTGATGTGTGTATGTACGGTATTTTGTTTAATTTAGAAAGAATTCATGTATGCAGTAGTGAACGGAAGGCATTCCAGGTAGAGAAAATAGTCTGATTGATCTATTATGCTTAAAAAATAAATTTAAAATAATTATTTTTATATCTATATAACTTTTATTAAAAAGATTAATTGCTAAAATGATCCTAACTGTTATAATAAATTTCTTATACAACACTATTCACTGCATTCAAGATAAAATGTTTAGAATATGCTAAGGACTGGAACATAGATAATTTATCACAAAGGGAAAAAAGTGGGTTGATTGTTATTATGGCATTCACTCATATCCAGATAGATGGGAAACCAGCTGAAAAGAACCCTGCACCAGTGCAAGTGAAAAAAAATCCAAATCTGCACTTGATATTCAAATTACTTTAAAAAAACATTTATTTATAAATTTAAAATTGTAACAATAGAGCATGCTTGAAAACAGCAAAAACCTCAACTCAATCACTCCACAACTATTTTTAATTTTAAAAGATTCCTGTCCTTCTAGTCCTTATCCTGAGTGCAAGTTTTACGTATTTGTAATTGCAAATGACATTCTACTTTGTAAACTGGAAACCAATTGTTACAAAGAGAAGTTAATGCAAACATTTTTCTTATTTGCATAAACAAAGAGATGAGATACAAAGCAGTGTGGTACAAGAGAATAAATAGTGCCATGTGTTATCTTCTCAGTGTGCTCCCCACTCCCCAAAAAGTTCTATACTTGAGAGTAGATAACAGGGTTTACTTTGTACTTTTAAAAATACTGTTTTTTTGCTGAAGAGTGCTTCCCATGCGTTGAAAGGGGAGGTGTTAGAAGGCAAAGCTCCCCAAAAAGATTGTCGGCTCTGGTTAAAAGAAGCAGCTGCCTGAGGAAAAGAAACAGCAGCAGCTCAGGGTGAGCGTCAGCACCCTGAGGAAGGGGTGAGCCTAGAGCCGGCAAGATGAAGAGGCTGTGAGGATGTGAGGGGTGTCAGAAGCCTGGGCTGGGGGAACTGTTGGATGATGATGTGAGGTCAAGGCAAGTTCCTCATCTCCACCACTGACTTCCCAAGAGAAGCACTTTCCCAACTTGTGTGCTGGGGTGGGGGTGGGGGTAATGAATTCTAGAGTATGGCACGATGTAAGGAAGGAGGCTGGATAGAGAAAAAGTCCACCTGAAATTTCCCTGATTTGCTAGAGGAAAGAGTGCTACTATTTGCAATAAACAATTTTAACCTTTTAGAAGTTAAGAAAAATTAAATTTAAATAATATTTGCAAAGGCTCTAACAATGTACAGATTCCTCAAATAGATTCCTAACAATAGCAGATTCCTCAAAAGATGTCAGCCCCTTTTGCCCTGCTGGCTTGGGAAGACCCTTGGTGTCTGTACAGTGGTTTGCACTTGTTAAGTGCTCACGAAGAACATATCCCATGACTGAGGAAGGGCCTAATGACAGTCTGATCATCCTTGGGTGATGTACAAGACAACTTTTAGATTTATAAGCTTTCTCTATATCATAATCCTCTCCCAACATCCCCTGCGTCTGATTTCTCTGTCTTTACCACCTTCCTGAGAACTGGGACTCTGTTGTTTTATGGAACTCTTCAACTTGTGGCCCTTGGGACCTCTTTCCTGGTTAACGTTTGAATCCAAGATTTATCTCTTGCATTAGTGTCTGCAATACACCTTTTTCCCCTCACACTAACTGCTCCTCTACCTGTGCTGCTGCTCCTGACTCACTGAGACACTGGCTATAGCACCTGACACAGGAGGCTTGCACCAAGCAGGGGGATCCATGCTAATCGCTAGCCTGTGAACCAGCAGTCCTCCAAGGCTGATAGGAAGCTTTTTTTTAAATTTTTAACTAAAAAGAACTGTCTCAACACTTCTCCATCTTCATATTCTCCATCTTCCTGGCCCTTAAAAATGAACTATTTAAAAACTATGTTTGATACTTTGCCAGCATTTCAAATTCCAGTTACTATGCATACATTCCACAGCACAGTTACACCATCATTGTTAAACTCGGGGTCCAGCAGAAGTAATGCTGAAATGTCATAAGGCTCCCTTTGTCTCACATAAGATGAACAGCAATTTGAACATTTCACCTAAAATATCCTATAGTGTGTTTAGTGTGATGTTGTTATGGCAATTACATGCTTATGATTTTATAGTAAGAGATTTCATATAGATTACCAGCTCATAAAAAAGAGGAGTTAAGTTCTGCTGGGACGTTACTTCTGCTGGATCCTATATATTGATTGTTCATGTGCACTGTCTTCCATGGCTTTTTTCCAAATTCAGACCATTAATACATCTTATGGCGACTCACTAATCTGCCTATCTCCTGGAAGAGGATAGGAGCTCCAGCCTTTACACTGCATGCAATTTATCTACCGTAGCTACCTTGTCCTAAGTCATCTTCATGAAACAGATTTGATCATGTGACTTCTCTGATCAAAAACCTTTGATGATTTCCCTTTGCAGAAGAACAAACACCAGCTGCCTCTCAAGTCATGCCTATGTCCACAACACTGGGCTTCATTCCACATTCCATTACTCCAGGCTATCCTTTGAAGTATTTTCCCGGTATGCTGATTGTGCATCAACAATAGAGGTTTTCCTACTTCCTTGTTGTCTCAATTATGCCCTCTTCCATACTTCAGAAGCTTTCTATATTCTTACCAGAACATGTCCTGTACTAACATAATATACCAATTGGCCTCTTCCATAAGATTGAAACCTAAGGGGATAGAATTGGTGTTTCATTCATCCTCCCACTTTTTCTTGGATAATTTACCTGTGCAGTCCACAGTATAAAAGGAACATTGCTAACTATACCTGTCCTTTGAACCCTCCTTCCTGTGGCAACGGCTGATTGGAGTAGAAGTGGATATTTGACTTAGGCTAGTCTAATCAGATTCTCTTTTTCTAAAATTGGAAATAGAACACATGCACATTTATACACACACTCATATAAATACACAAAATCTACTTGGAAAACTATATAGACTTAGGATCTTAAGCTATTATTTGGGGGTATCCCTGATGGGTCATAAAATACATAAGAGAGCTGACAGGAGGCTTACAGAAAGCAGAACTATAGTGGAATCAAAAAGCCATGCAGTCAAAGAGAAAAAGGGAACAGAAAATAAAAGAGAAGAGGGTGTGTGAGTCAAAGGAAGAGAAGGAAGAACCCATCTGGCTGCTTTTCAGTTCCAGTGAAGCCTAGAATAGGTTTTACGAGACTTCTCTATACCCATAATCACATAAGCAAAACTGAGTTAGAACTGGTTTTCTTTTCCTTATTACAGTCCCTTTTAGTACAACCTGGCATTGTGCTTTGCTCATTAAATTTTTATGAAATTGAAGTGTTATACAACATCACATTGACTAGAATTTTCTCACGTTGAACTGAGACTGGGCAGCCTCAGGAATACAGTACATAGGTAGACCAATGTCCCATGCATAATGGCTGTCAGTTATCCCCACTGAGTTGCTCCTCCAATGTGGAGGAGGGGAGGCAGAACTTTCTCCACTGTTCCACAGTGTCCCGTAAATTTTACATTAAAAAATTAAGTCATTTCTCCAGAGCAATACACATTTATTACCTATGCTATTAAAAATGAATGATTCAGTAATTTACACTTTATTCCAGATTTTCAGTAATCTGGGGCTAATTTGATGTTGATTTATAGAATGAGCACTATTACTAGTAGCTACATATAAAATATTTATAAGCAAACCCTATGGACTGCATTAGTCACAGGAGATCTGATTAAGATGCATAGAAATCTATTGTTGCTCACCTTAAAGCTGGCCAAAGTACGGCTCCCATTATAATTGGGGCCTGCATACTGGATCAGAATTGACCTACAGGAAAATCTGACCATAATTTAGAAATTTTCATTTTGGAACCCCTTCCTGAATGCTAAAACATAAATACTTTAAACATGAAATTTAGCTTATGTACAACACAGAGACTATGTTACCAGAAACAACTTTTAGGAATAGATTTTATATGTGGTACCTTATAAGTATTACCTTTTTGTGTATGTGCAGCTAAACATATGAGGGTTGCCTGGAAAAAAAATCCAGTCATTGTCAATATAATGAGAATGGTTACATGGCTGGATAACTTCCGGACAGCCCTTGTACATATGTGACCAGAAATGTAACACAATACCCATGCAATAATGTATGCTTTTTACCGCAATGAGAAATAGAGAATAGCTTGATTGCTTCATCGAATAAAAGGAAATACAGTATTTTAAATATTCCTATTTCTTCATTCAATTTTATTTTTCTTATGCATGGACTTAGTTATGCAGAGCTGAGTGAAATGCAATATCCAGGTCATTTGGGCCAAAGACATGGAAAATGTTAACTGTTTTCCATTTGATTTCACCTCTTGCAAGGAAAAGGAGTCAGCCCAAGAAACATGATGCCAGTGCAGATTGAAGGAAATGTTATTGAATAAGAAATTTAAAATGCTATGCACATTGAAACCATACACATACACACATTTCCCCTTATGAAATAATTTATGGAAAGCAATTTGGATAGATTGTATGTGTTTTAAAAGAAATAAATACAGAATAACAACACTCCAGCATTCTTTCATCTTTTCAAATCCTTTCTATGAGCTTGTTAGTCTGGAAGCTTACAAACAGACATGGCCAGCTTTTCACAACCAAAGAAGAGCAGATACCCACTCCACTGATTCAGAAGGTGCCAAGTCCAAGAATTAGTGAACAAATGCAGGTGGTGTGAGCTGGGAATACACACTGCCCACCTTTACCAGTTAACTTCTCCTGCCCATTGATTTGACTTTGTCAAAATTGGTCAGATAAGTTCTGCATTGCTGAGGCATGTGACACTTTACTATTAGATTTTATTGGGTACTTTGGACCAAGGTTTCAACTTGATTCATTATAAACCAAGATAGAATCCAGGGAAAGGAACTATATAAGATAAGAAAATATTAAAATTATCTTGTCCTTTTTATGTATAAAAATTGTGTGTCTATCTTTCACCATAGATATATTTTGACATGGTTTTTCTTCTTTATGGAATAAAATACAACATTAAAAGATCAGTTAAGTAAACTCTGAGGTATTCTGAAATGGAATATTAATTAAAGAATATATACTCATTTAAATTATATGTATAGAGATAAACAAATGTTCTTTGATATAGTATTAAATAAGAAAGAAATAAAAACCCTATATATATAATGTGACTTCAACTCTATAAGATCTACTCATAGAAAAAACACTGGAAGGTATTTTATGAACATTTATTGCAACTATGTTTGGGTACCACTAAGAGTCATATTTTCCCTCTATTTTCAAACGTTGCAAAATTTCCCTTACAAACACACATTATTTGTTAATGGTAATGTAAGTTTAACAGTGTGGTCACAAATTTACTAATTTTATGATCAGATGTTCAGTGAAAATATGGACTTTAAAATTTTCTCCATAACTGATCTGATCTTTTATATAAGCCCTCAATCCAATGGATAACAAAAGATAAAAGAAAGCTAAATTTTATTTCAATCTGGTCAAGATAGTCCAATCCAACTAATTAAACTATCTTTTTTATGTAACTCAGTCTCTGCCTGAATGACCCAAATAAATGCTGTGTTTTAGACCTTTTCCCAGATTTTCCCCAAGGCGGGTTGTGGGTTCATTAGTGAGCTACAAGAGGTCATGGTCAGGAGGTGTAGACAAGGTCCTGGAAGATACATAATGTTCCCTATATTCTTCACGGTCTAAGAGTGTCAGGACTCTACTACTTCCTAGGCTGGCTCCCAGTGAGACACCATGGAGTGTCGTGTTGCTGTCAGCCTCCAAAGTCTGTAGCTGGTGTCACTGAATCTACTTGTTTTTCTAGGTTCAGTGAGAGCAGAGGTCTCCGTCAAAGACTAAGCAATTATTGACATAGCCCAGCCCACCTGAAGCTAGTCCTAGGGCCAGATTTTTCAGTTACCATTGAGACACCATTAATTTCTCTTTATTGTTTAACCCAGTTTAGATTTATGTATCTTGAAACATAAAGATGGGTAATTGATTTCAATTTCTATGTTTTGTTCAACTTAGCATTGCTGTGACAAGTCAGCATGTTTTCAAATGTTTTGCAAATTATTATAAAAGAACAAAAGGGAAATGATTGTGCAAGAAACCAAAACAACATGAAATAACGAGTTCTTGCTTCTAAAGGCTTTTTATTCTCTCAAAAAGGCATGAAATAATGAGTTCTTACTGCTAAAAATTTTTTCTCCTTTTCTGCTGAGCCCAAAAGAGATGGCTAGCAGATTCTTCATAGAGAACCCACTACCAGCCTTGATCTGATGTTGGCTCTTAAACTTCAGTGATTACTGGGTTCCAACGGTGTTGTCTTCAAGATGCTCTCTGCTCTAGGAACTTTGCTGGTGTGTCTGTGAGTAGTGGGGAAAATAAGTGGCAGTGACATGGAAGGTTGAAGCAGCACCTTCCAGAGTCTGAGCACCAACTGAAGAGCTGTGATCAGGCAGCATATAGCTCTGATATCTGAGGAGCAGATGATTTTCCTGATCAATCACAGTGGCTGCTCAAGCGGAGTGGGATGGGGTGGGCAGGGCAAGCAGGGCCATTCTGGTGATGTTGCTCACAATCACTAGGATGGCATTAGGGCCTACAGTTTCATGATGGTTACCCAGTGACCTTGCCACAGGTACATTTTTGTAGGTTAATATGATCACCTTGATATCTCATGAACTAAAATCTCTTCCTCTTCTACCCATTCCCCAAACACACTTCTTCTCTTGTCTTCTCACTTACTTTTCATAATCTTTAAAATAGAGAAATTTAGGAGTCAGCCTAGACTCTTTCCTCTTCTTTACCTCCACATCTAATCTGTATCTAGTTCTAGCTCACCCTACCTCCTAATAATCCTGTCTTCTCTTACTGTCTCAGCCCTGCCTTTGTTCAGACCATCACTATTTCCTCTCTAGATTATTTTCTGGCCTTTTTGGTCTCCTTCTTCTCCAGTTCTTCTTCATTTGCCTTGAAGTAATCTTTAGAAAATGCAAATCTCACACTGTCACATCTCTGTTTAAAATTCTCTGATGATATCTCATCACCAATAGCATAAAATGAAAAAAATTATATGCCTATCAGGCAAGAACTATTACCAAGAGGACCCTGCCTACTTTCCTTGGTCCCATCTTACTTCTCCACGTGACCACAATATCACCATGCCCAACTAGT
>PVKE010012948.1:7412-37533 GCA_004027555.1 Craseonycteris thonglongyai
AAATAAAAGTGTTAGGAAATTTTTATATTTCATTTAAGCCTTGTTCTCTTAAAGAATAAAAAAAAGAGGCTCAGAACAATTGTTTCTGTTAAGTGGGTACTTAGAAAGTAATCAAATTTTTCTCCTATTTTCCCTCGATGTAGATTGATAATGCTCATATCCTATTTCTTTTAAATAACTTCATTCATTAGGCACATGAGTACTCTGTAGTTATCGACTATAAACATCTTAATTATACTCCTTCCCCAAAGGAAAGATACAATAAATCAAGAAGTAATTAATGGTTTTTCATTGTGAACCTTAATTTTAAATGATTTTTTCCATGTAACATCTTATAATAACCTTATAAAAAGCACCCTTATATATTTAAAATTATATTTTATGATAGGTTTTTCAGTTTCTACCTACTCAAAATTCAAGAATTTTCTTATCACTTCACAGAAAGAATATTCCTAAAGCAGCATATGATAGAAACAAACACAAACCATACTGGGATGGTGTGTAGAGGCTACATAGTCATGTTTTTGCTTAAATGTATGAAAATTCTGGCTTCAAGTAATGATGAATTAGCTTGTATTGAACTAAGTCTCCTGCTGATGAAAATCATAAACTGTGGAAAAATATTTTTTAGAAACTTGTTTGGAGGCACTGAAAAGCTATCAAAAGTAAGCATAAATTGGAGTGAAGTCAACTTTTAAAAGAACTAAATAGCGGAGGATGAGGTCTATATTTATATGGGAGACACTCCAGAGTCAGCATAGTGTAGTGTTATATAACTTATACTGAAACTCACAGTTTTATAGGTTTGAGGACAGAGGAGCAAGTTTGGGCTGTAAGAGTGGCTGGATATTTAGAGGGGGAAATCACTTAAAGGAGGGAAGTGCTACAATCAACACTTAAATTCTGCCACAGTTCTTGGCTGATCCCTGAAATGTGAATGTGCAAGGTGAGACTTCAAGGAGACCAGAGGAAAATAACAGCTAAAAGATTAAAAACTGAGGAGAAAGTTCAGCAGCTACCTGCTGTAAGAAAGACAGAATTGCCATGTCAGAGAGGCTTGGTAAATAGCTTTGGCTTTTTATTGAACCATCTTCAGAGTTATGTCTATGCCCCAGAACTAAAGGAATCACTCTGGGAACAAGGACAAACTGAACTAGATCTGCCATTAAAAGCCTAAAACCAAGCTTCTACAAGTTCAAGTCTTTCTAACATGTCATTTACAATATTCAATATATAATTTAAAAATTACATAAAGGAAACATGAAAATGTGACTTATACTCAAAAGAAAGGTTAGGTAACATCAAGGGACCCACAGCTGACTGAGATATTGGAATTTGCAGACTTTAAAAAAAGTATGATAAATATGTTATATAATTTGAAGGAGAAGACAGACTAACAAATGAAGAAAAGAATTTCAGGACAAATATCCTTTAAAAAAAATCAGAAATCCTAGAATTGAAAAACACAATAGCTGAAATTTTAAAAATTAAGTAAGTGGAATAAAAATCAGGTTGAATATAAAGAAGGAACAATTGGTAAACTTGAAGGAAAGTCATAGAAACCATCCCTACTTAAGCACCAAAAGCAAAAAGATTGAAAATTAAGTAAACACTATGTCAATAACCTGTATAAAAATAACAAGCTAGTTAAAAACATACAGTGGAGAGGTAGAGGAGAAAGGACCAAGTAGAAACATTGTACAGATTTACTTCCAAATTCAATGATGAACAACACCACCAGGAAACATAACCTACTCCATAGAGAATGTATACAAAGAACGTCACACACAGGCACAACATACTGAAACTTCTGAAAATCAAAGAGAGAGAAAAAAACTTTTAAGCAGCAGGAGAAAAATACATTATTAATGGAAAACCAGTGATGAGAATGTAATCTAATTTCTCATCAGAAATACCAAGGGCCAGCTGTGAATGAAGCATCTTTAAAGTGCTAAATGAAAATATCTGTCAATCTAGAATTTATATCCAGTAAAAATAATTTCCATAATAAATTCAAAATAAAGACAGTTTCAGGTAAGCAAAAATTGAGGGAACTTCTTACCATCAGACACACACTAAATTAAATACTAAAGAAAATTTTTCAATCTGAAAGAAAATGGTACCAGATAGAAATTTGGGTCTAAATAAAGGAGAGAGGAGCTAGAAATAGTAAGTAAGCAAATAAAGGACTAATTTTATTTTCTTAAATTCTTTCAAAGTCAATTTCATAAACCTATCAATCTATTATGAGGTTATAATACATGTGGAAGTAAAATATGTGATTCTCATAGCACAGAAGAGGAAACTAATAGTATAAATGGAATTATAATATTCCAAAATTCTGATTGTATATGAAGGGGTATAATATTATTACAATATATATTATTATTACAATATTATTATAATAGTGAATAATATAATATTGTTTAGACTGTGATAACTTAAGTATACTGTAATCCCCAAGTCAACCACTAAAAAAGAGTTCTAGTTAAAAAGCCAAAGTAGGAGATAGCCAATAACTTTAGATGATAATTCAATGATTAGTATTGAATACTAAATAATACTCAACCCAAAAGAAGACAAGAAATAAGGGACAAAAAAATGATAAAGAACAGTGGAAATAGACACAATAAAAATAGCATAAGTGTTTATGTTTAGGCTCAGAGAGAAAACTGTAGTTTTCCAAGAGAGAAAAGAAGGATTTTACCCTGTTTTCATTTACTATTAAATATAGAAGATATGATAGTATAAGAATGAACAGAAGGAGAAGAGGATATAAATGGCAGAAATAAATTCTTGATTTTAAAGAAATTTGCTTGATATAGAGGAAGGAATGTAATTCCTGTGACCGAGCCACGACTGAGGTTAAATTCTCATTCCAAACATTTGCTTGCATGTGACCTCGAGTAGGTACATTAATCCTTTGGAGCAGCTTTCTCCACTATAAATGGAACTTCTGATACCCTTCTCATGAGTTTGTCATAGAGACTCAATTAAGATCACAAATATAAAGCTCCTGTGATAATAGAGGGGTTTCCAGAAATGCTATTTCACTTCCTCTTAGACCAAATCTACAATTGCATAACATTACACAAAATGAGAATGCAGTCAGAATTTTTAGTAAAAATATAGATATGAGAGTAGCTATCAGGCTGTAGTGGATGCCCTTTAATTTATCTCTGGCTATCATAAGAACTCTCCAGAGTACCACATTTTTTGGTTTGTTTGTTTTTAATTAAACATCAAACCCTGTTTTTCATTTATGTTATAGAAAAAGTACTTATCCACAGAGTCCTCTCTGTTTGATTTCCTTTTCCTTCTCTAGAATGACACTATTTAATTAGGAGAGAGAAGAAAGGGATCTAGAGGATACCAATCAAAATTAATATGTCTTTTTTTGAAAGTATTTCTCAAGTCCTGAATTTGTGTCATTTCTGTATGGGCTTTGAACAAATTCAACCTGTTCAGAACATATTCTGGAATCAGTAGTCTCAGGTGTGATGCCTTAAAGCCCTGCTCCATGCTTTTCAGAAAAAAAAAATAGACCTAAAAAAAAGTCTTTTTGACCTTCGAGTGTGTAACGTTTTGCTGTTAGGCTAACACAAGAGAGCATTTTGTCCAGCTAGTAAAGTGCAGCTCCCCACCTTACTAATAAGATTGCTGTCACTGAATGAAATATGAGACCTGGCCTAGCCAGTTTGCGTTGCTTCAGAGTTCTGCCCAAGGGAATACTTGTCCATTATGTTAGTGCTTTAAAAATCAGGGGAATTAGGAAAAAACTACTAACCCCCTGCAATTTCATTTCCCTCCTATGATGTTACTATGGCAACTCAGCATCCCTCTCCCTTTCTCTCCTGTCTAACTGCATATGCTGCCTTTCTTCGGGCAGCCTCCCTTGAGCCCTGAGAATTGCCTTTGTTGAGCATTTTTCAAGTGGAGGTGAAGGCTGTTGTATGCAAGTGAAATGCTTTTTGGCCCAGGACCCCTTCTAAGTGACACTGTATACTAATTGTAAATTTCTAGAGGTTGGGGAGCAAGTAAGAATTCTTATTTTGTATTGGAAAATGCATTGCTCTAACTTTATAAAAAGGAGTGCACCAGTTCACTGCTATGTTCTAAAGCACAACATTCACAACTGGTCTTTTTTTTTTAATGTATAGTACTCTGAATTAGAAAGAGTAAAAAATCTTATTGAGAGCAAACATTCTGATATTTCTCTTATTATCTTATTCTGAGAGCTAAAAAGACTGAGTTGGGTTCTTCAGTCTATTCCCAATTTACAAGTCACTCTTATCTATTGAGAGTTTTATTTTTCTGAAAGGAAAGACAAGCTATTTTAATAGTGCCTCTGAAATATAAAATGAATCTAGTCTTAAAAGGGATAACGAGGAAAGGTATGTTTAACCAACTAACTATAAAACATTTTAGAAAGACTAGATAAAAAATCCATTTATTTACTCACTGCATTAATTCACTCAGTAATTTTTATGAAGCAATTTTCATGGACGGTAATCTCTCTGAGATTTAAATATCCGTCAAACTACTAACCTTGTCCTCAGCAGCAGACTGAGTCAAATGGTAATGCATGCCCCCAAATAACTAAAATATCAGGTAGAAAGCTATGTGTTCCCCTAAAGGAAGTACCAATAAAATAAAACCGTGGTCCTGAAGGTAGAATGGTCATGTTTAATGATGGAAAAGGATTTTAAAAAAAACAATGCTTTGTAACAGTAAGAATTTGTATATTGGGGAAAGTAGCACAGGAACATCTAGGTACATGAAGCAGTGTGGACAAAGCAGAGAAACAAGAAAATGAGAGGCTTTTGCCAGGTGTTACACAGAGTTTAATTGGAACAGATGTGAAACGGATAGAGGGAGGCCAAGTGTAGCAGGGACTGGTGTTAGAAGATTTTGAATTCTAACTTGAGGAATTTCAACTTGGCTGAAGAATGAATGACCGATTAAAGATTTTTTCAATTGCTGGGTATCCTAATCAGACTAGTGCTTCAGGAAAGTGAATGGTAAACCACACCTATTTCAAAGCCAAATAATTTTCTTTCTTTTTTTTTTTTAATTTAAATGGTTTTGTTTTCTTTTTGGCCCCCAAATACATATTTAGCAAAAAGTCAATGCCTGCTAATTTCGCCCTCCACCCCTCCTTTTTTTTTTTTAAACTGAATTAAGTATAAATCTCTGAACCGCAGTACTTTGCCGTGTCACTGTGGAGGAGTTGGTCTTGTCTCTGTCTGTGACTGTAAAATAATGATGCTAATTAAGAATCTTAGATTAACTGTGGGAACTGATTTTCCACTGACCTGTGAATGTTCCAGCAGCCAGGCCAGCACTACCTGTGCAACCAGGCAGTTGTGATATTTTGTCCAGCTTCCTGATGAGGCATCTCTACTGCCAGGATTCAGGCTATTTGAAGAGCCATGCACCTTTGAAAAGTGTCAGAGCGCACTTGCAGAAGATCCAAAGGCATTGGCCACTTATAATCAATGTTAAAAATAGTGCAAATAAAACACAGTTGAAAGAGCCGTGTTTCAGGTAGCTCTTTGCAGAACTGATGGTTCTTACCTTGGGGAGCTAGCTGACTTCATTGAAACAAGGTGATCAAAGGAACAATGGGTAGAATTGCAGCACTTCACAGTGCTTTCACTCATGAAAAAAATCACCTTTCCTAACTGAGTCTATAGAATCTGTAAAATTTTAGTAAACAAAGATCAGAGGTAGCAGCTTTAGAGTAAAGATAAAGGAAGGCTCAGTGTGACTGAATGTGTTCACAGAGGGTCTTTCTCTTGATAACTCTTCCAGGGTATTCTGACTGTCTTGCCCAGTCATCATTAGTTTACTTCTAAATTCAGCGTGAATAATTTAACCTCTTTGAACCTTAGAGTCATCATTTATAAAATGAAGACTATGCCTTCTTGGGGAAGCCGGGATGGCTCAGTGGGTTAGGCACTCACTTTGCAGCGCTGGGGACCGGGGATCGAATCCCGGCCCCAGCCCGTGCGGAACCATGTGCTGAACTGGGAGCTCCCCTAGTTCAGTTCTCTCTCTCTCTCTCTCTCTCTCTCTCTCTCTCTCTCTCTCTCTCTCCTCTGTCAAAATAAATAAATAAAATATATATATATAAAAAAAAGACTATGCCTTCTGTACAGGGGTAACTGTGAGGATAAAATGATAACATGTCTTGGATTTGCTTCAAAATAACATAAGGAAGACAAGGTCAGGATATTAACAAATCAAGATTAATCATGAGTCAACAGTTGCTGACACTCAGCACCAGAAACCTAAAGGCTCTTTACACTATTCAGTCTACTTTAGGCTGAAATAGTTTCAAGTGTTCCATAGCTGAAACTTTGTTAAAGGATGAAATTCACACACACAAATAATAATAATAATGTATGTCTGTAAGGGACAGTATATTTCAAAGGATTAAGGTTTTGAGATCAGTTTTGCTCTTAGATAGCCAAACACTTTACGTTCCATATGTAGCATTTTGCTTTGGGGAAGATCGTTTTCAAGGATAAATGAGTTGTGCTAGAATAATTACTTTTTCTGTGTGACCATAGTTTGAAAATGTCTGCACATATTTTGTCACCTCTTATGTCTTGGAGCTTACTTATGAGAAAATGAAAGAAACAAATTTGACCTTTAAGTTCATATAATATAATCACATTCAGAGAATGTGAAATGTTTCTTTGTATTGGAAGGTAGATGTGATTATTGCATTATTTCTCCTTCAGGTATTTTCAGGTTTTCTATAACTGGAGAGACATTAGGCCTCCCTGGTGTTTTTTATATGTTCCTGGATTTGATTTGATTTGATTAGCTTAATGCTATTTCCAACTTGAAAGACTGTTACGTTGCTTTACTTTGGTTTATAAGAATAAGTGTTTTAAATCAGCATAAGAAAGACAGTATTTAAGCATGCTGAAAGAATGTTCAAATGGGGTCATATAATGATTGTGATACACATTTCAGTTTTTAAGGAATTTTAATTCTGAGCTTTGGCTAGTAGTTTGGAAATAGAATTCTACTTAATTATACATTAGGGTAATGAGGCTTAGCTTTTATGATCCCACACAATCTAGAAAGTGATTTGAATATAGCGAATCACATTTTGATGTATTTTAAAATATAACTTTCTTTGGGTTAGATATTATCAACTATAGGAATCTTCAAATTGGGGAATAATCTGGAGTGCGTGAAAACTTTCTCATAGGGTTTAGGGTCACTTAGCATTAATCGAATAATTGTCCATTTCCATAACTCCCTGCTAATTCTCCCTTCCCACCTAACCTTTAATACAATAGTCCTCTCCCCTAATATGATAGAAAGTCCTACCTCTCTAACTCTCACCCATATGGGCCAGAGTGCAAAAGCCTGTGAAAGTGAGGAAAGAAATGTGAGGGGGCTAAGGAAAAAGTTCAGAAGAATGATGTCCTGTTAAAAACAGCATGACAATAATGACAGGACAACATGTTCTTCTACCTATCAGATGGTTATAAATCCTATTGCTGTCAACAAAAATAAAGGACCTAATGGAATTATCTGATGATGCATCATTTTAAAAGATCTTTGCTGAAAGTTTATTAAGTGATTTGGGCATGTAATTCAGAGGGAGTTCAGAGATTTGGTGACAATGCTATAGCAAAAGTCCATCTACTTATTTATGCAGCTAAGATTTCTCAGCACTAACATTTATAAAATAAAAAACTGGGATAGTTTGATGTTAAAATGTTTTAGCAATAAGTAATACTCATTAGCAGATACATGCAGATACATGAACTACTTGTGGAAAAATACATCTCATCAAGAGGGGAATTTGTTTAATAATCATAAAATTTGTAATATATTTTTGATGTTTTGATCAGTTGTGTTTGAATAATTATAATTTTGATAATAATGATAATTTTATTGATTTATTTTTGATACTTAAAGTTTATGTTCTCAGGAAATCTATAAACATTTTTAAAATTTAAATTTATATATTTCTGTGGCAGAGAAATATGATACAGTAATTATTAAAAAAACACTCAAATATAAAATTATATTAAGATAAAACTTTGTGGGGGAAGTGGTATAGAAATAGAAATGCAAGGGGGAAATGACCAATGTAAAACTTCTGTTTTCAAAGTTTGTATTTTTTAAATAGGGGTTATCAGTTACTTAGAGTATTTAGTTTCTATTGGCTGTTCAAGAGTAGTCAAACAGTGATGTTTTTAAATATTAATATTCTAATATTCTAATTACACACTTTGCAAGTACTTAAACCTATGAAAAATTTAGTGTTCTAGTTTAAAAAGTAAAATTATTGCATCAGATATGTAAGTAAATATTTGAAGCTTGCTGGTTCACAGCATGTTAGATGTTACACTGAATCTTGAATTACTCTGCATGTATAGAAATTCCAAAAAAATCTAACTGAAGATGCTGTCCTTTGTTCAATAGGATGGTCTGACGCCATTGCACTGTGGAGCAAGGAGTGGCCATGAGCAGGTTGTTGAAATGCTGCTCGATCGAGCTGCCCCCATTCTTTCAAAAACAAAGGTAATTTCTTGCTAGGTTTTTGGATATTTGACTGTATTTTGCTTTGAATCCCTTCACTGGTTATTTAGTCCAGCCTTTTAAATCACATAGAAAGTGCCCCAGTTTCAATTTAGCGATCGGAGTTGGCTATGTTCATCAAATCTTTGGAGAACCTCAAAATAAATGTGTGTTTATGAAACAGGGAATACACTCTATCACAAAGCCATTTGTGTTGTTTTGTTTTGTTTTGTTTTGTTTTGTTTCAGGACCAGTTAGTGCTTGATTTTATGCTCTGAAATTTTTATAACTCAAAAATGATTGTTTGTTGGGGAAGGAAAGACTATAAGATCTAGAGTCTCTTAAATCTGAGTTTGGCTCACTCTACTCAGGCTCTTGGTTTATTTATTGAGAGGTCACTAGCTAACAAAGAGGTCAAGGATGTCATTTAACTGATAAAGAATGAAAATTTTAGAATGATCACACCTTGATTAGACCATAGGGAAAGTTGACATACCTGAAAGGAACACATGATGATTATCTAAAAGAGTTGTTTTACTAAGTGTCTCCTGATTTTTTAATGATAAAACCATATGACACTATTTGAAAAAGAATATTTATAAATAAATTTTGGGACATATGAACTACCTCATAATCACTATTGTTTTTATTAACCAATGATTTTTGGAAGCTTTATTAAGCTTTTTAAAAAGGCTTAATCTCTACACATTATCAAAATAAAATTACACGTTACTCCTGTTTGCCCCCCAATCAGTGTTTCCTACTCTAGTGAAGAAAGACCGTGTTGAAGTGGCCTGAACAATTCTATCACTCATTGCAGGGTTTAGATTGTCAAGCTGAAGGATGTATTATCCAACAGAATTAAACAGTCACAATTTGTCATTGTATGTGATGACATCTTGGCCTTTTGAGTACTTCTCATCTAAACCACCTGTTTTTCTATTTTTCTTTTACATAGTCCATATCTATCTTCTTTCTACCCCACTGCTGTCTTGTGAGCTATGTCATCTCTCACTGAACCATTGCAATAGCTTCCTTACTAGTCCCCCATTTCCAATTCAGTTTATAATCCAGTTCCCGTTTTGTGGTGACTGGCCATTTGAACTGTCAATCAAATCATGTCAACCTCCTGCCTAAAAACCCTTCACTTAGTTTCTTTCCATTGTTCTTTTTAAAATTAACTTTTATCAAATCACTACAGGCATGGTTAAAAATCAAATCTTTGTCTCATCTTTTTTCTCCTATTGCTTATCTCATTTTTTTTTATTTAGTTCTTGTTTTATGAAACAATATTTTCTATTCCCTTTCTAAAAACATTCAAGATAACTTTTGTTTTTGTTATTTTAATTGTTAAATTTATTTGGGTGACATCGATTGGTAAAAATGAAACAGGTGCCATTTGTACAGTTCTACAGTACATTGTCTATGTGTTGTATTGTGTGCTCACCACCCAGAGTCAGCTCTCTTTCTGTCACAATATATATGAAGCCCCCTCCCTCCTCTTCTACTGTAGCTCTCCCCCTCACCCTCTTGTAACTGCTGAACTATTGACTGTATGCATGAGTTTTTGTTTCTTTGTTGCTTTCAGTTTTATATTCCACATATAAGTGAAGTCATATGGTTCTTGATTTTTTTCTGTATAACTTACTTTACTTAGCATGATGATCTCAAATATCCATTCATGTTGTCACAAATTACATTTTATCTTTTCTTATTGCTGAGTAATTTTCTGTGCCTCCCATATGTCCTGATTCCTCAGATTTGTTATTTTCTCTTTGTAAGTTTTGGCAAATTCTTTCATGTTGGGGGTTTTCCACAAATATCCATACCATCCAACCATAAGTGCCAGGTACTGTTGTTTGAGTGAATCCTCTGTGAGAATGGAGCCAGGATTCCACTTAGGTGTGTCACATTGGAAGGAACCTCTAATGTCAGGATTAATTTTCCTTATCTCTGTTAAGTTCAGGTTTTTTGAGAGACAAATCCTCCAACCTTTTTCATTGTACAGCTGTGTGAATCAATTGAATAAGGAAAAGAAGCTATGAGTGTCCCTGTACTCTGGGTATACTTTAATCCTACTAATGAGTGATTACTCCATACCAGGTTCTAAGCACTTTGCATATATTAACCTATTTAATCTTCGCAATAACTCTATAAAGTACTACTATTACTACGTTTTATAGATTAGAAAACTGAGACCCAAAAAAGTAAAGTAGCTGCCTCAAGATATCTCAGCTAGTGGCAAAGTGAAGATTTGAACCCAGTCTAACTGTACAGATCACACAACACTTATACTGTCCTTCCTATTTTTGTGAGCACCTGTTCTCAGTTCATAGCATCAGCACTGCCCTGTGCTCTGCCTGGACCCCTGAATCCAGAATGTCTCTGGTTCACTTTCTCCAAAGACTGAACTACTGATTTCCTACAAGGTACAAGGGGCAGGCATCTGGCTTTGCTGGGTTGGAAGGGCCTGGAGACCTGACAGCTCCATACACCGGCAAACCAATCCTGTTCTTGTACCAAGCCTCATCTTTGTCTTTCAAAGTATTACAAGTATGTTTCCATATCCCCCACCTTTGGGGCATTGGAAAGGTAAATGAGTTTTTTTTATTTATTTATATACATAGTGGCATTCCGGAGCCAGATCATTGAGCCTATTTTATACATCTTTTCTCAATTTCACATTCAGTAACATAATGTGATAGCTTGAAATTGGTCCTTGTAGGAGTCATTACATCATGGAGATTGACAAATGCTACATGTCAGGGCTTTTCTTTTTCAAAGAGCTGCTGGTAAACATATCTCAGCATACCACCGATATACCCCTCCATAGGTGCTTAGGTTTTATCCTTCTTTCTTCTGCTTAATGGGTTAACACACTTAAAGTCTTTTTTCATATTTGAAAATTTGTAGATATCATGTATATATTTTTGTTCTTTCCCATGTGAGTACAGGGATGTGTGGGTATGCATGCACACACATGCATGGCCTTCTGGATGTCACCTTTCAAATTCTTGTAATGGTTTTTAGTGGAATTTGGGAAAGAATGGATAAGCACACATGTTACATCTGCTATGTTTATCAGCAGGTTTCCCCCATACTCGTGATAAGCTTCTTACCAGAATCTGACCATCTCTCTGCCTCATCTCTTCTCATTCTGCTCCTTTTCTTCTTCCAGATAACCAGCCCTCTGTCACTTTCTAGAATACACCAAGTTTGTTGTTATTTTCTATTCTGTCAAATTGACTTCCTTCAGCTTGTCCCAGATCCATAGTCTCCACATGTTTTTCAACTCAAACATCTTCTCAGAGGCCTTCTTCTTAATATGTTTACTTGTTTGATGTCTCTGTCTTTTCATTAAAATAAAAGCAAAAGGGGAAGCCAGGATGGCTCAGCTGGTTAAGTGCTTGCTTTGCAGCCCTGTGGTCTGAGGATCGAGTCCTGGTCCCAGCTTATGTAGACCCATATGCTCAACTAGGGTGTGCTTCCCATACAAGAGGCCCCCATTTCAGTTCTTTCTCTCCCCCCCCCCCACTCCAGCTCCTGGCTCGTGGGGATGTGTCTCCCATGCAGGAGGCCCCACCCAGTTCCCACCCTGCGAGGCTCCTGCCCACCTGTGTGGGACAAAACCATGTCAAAAACTGAAGATGTACTATGGAGACGGCTCTGGGCCCCTTTCTCTCTGTCTCTCTGTCAAAAACAATAAAACAGATCTTAAAAATAAATAAATAAATGCAAGAACTTTGTCTTATTCTGTGTGATACCACAATCTGCTAAATCAGTGCCTGGGATATAGTAGACCTTCAATAAATATTTGTTGAATGAATATAAACTGAATAAATGCATTCCTAATTTTAAGACCATCTGTTTAATTTTTCAAGACTTTCATCTTTCTCAGCTAAGAAAATCTCATCACCTTGCATCTATATTTTCAGCTTCATGAGCGTGCCATATGTAATAAGACCCCTTTCTATAAAGCAGATGATCTTTCTTATCCTTCCTTGATGACCTATATATAAATTACCCACTCACATAGAGTTACTTTTTGTTTCATTAGAGAATTTTCTTCTTTTACTGACACTGCTTTCCTTTTCTACTCTCTACTAAGTCACTTGTTCTCTCAGATTTTGTTTCTCTGTTTACTTCATGTTTTTCTCAAAGACTATGTTAGAACATTGATCAAAAGAATGTGTTGGCAAGAACTAAATGAGTGCATATGCTTGGGAGTGGCAGTATCTCAAATGAGAAATGTGCCTACCTTTTGTTGCACCTTAGTTTCTACTTTGGTTCAAAATGTTTGTATGGAATTTTTTAGGCAAAACATATCCTGATTGACTGATAGTGTATGAAGTCTTTAAATTTGTATCAGTATTTATTGAGCTCTTTCTGTATGTGCAAGGCACTCTGGTGGCCAGTATGGGGAAATTATAACCCAAGAACCTTTTGCTTTCAAGAAGCACAAATAGTTGTGTTGTATGACAGTGAGTGAATGATGCCACAAGAGTGGCTAAAGAAAGGAGGTCTGCTTTGTTTTTGTTTTTTTCTTGAACTCCTGCTTATGTCATTTACAGGTAAATTGGGGAAAATAACTTGGCCTAGCTTGATGGTTCCAAAATACCTAGTTCATCAGTTCATATTTAATTTAATATGTCATTACTTTCAAAGTTCATTGATGACCACTTTTTTTGAAACTGAATTTGCTGTCACTCCCCCCTCAAAAAAAAAAAAAATGTTAAATTATGTAACTGTCATTAATAGAGCCTCTCTTGATAATTGGGTTTTCTCCTAAGTATTTCCCAGACTCCTCCACTTGGCATCCATATTTAAAGGAAACATGCTTGAAAAAAAACTGACATCTTAATACCTTGTTTTTGCCTTTAGCAGGAGACATATAATGAATGCTAAGTGTCACACTAACCTTTTTAAGTTTTTATTTACCTTTAACACCCCCTTCATGTCTTCTCTCAGCTCTTCAAATGAATTTTGACTTGTTCTTACTGCACATAATTATCTATGTCATTGAATCCAGTTGATTTAAATACCTAAGGCAAGCATTAGTTAATGAATTGGTCAGTGTCTTGTGTTTCTTCATCACAGACACATGGAGACACCAGGTTGATAGAAAAAGAAGGATTTTCTTTTCTTCATTGATATGAGATGAAATATTATTCTGATCACACCCTTTTTGTTAACTGAATCAATGTAGTATTCCATATCAAGCAAGTATTAATAACTTGAAAGGACAAAATAAAAACTAGTCTAATGAACACCAATCTGTTCCTGTTTTTGTTTCATCCTTTTAAGTTTTAAACATTAAGAATTCCCATTCATTAGGAATGCAATAAATAATACACCTAGTGGAATTAACACTATTTTTAAATCAGAAAAAGAAATTGTCTTTGCAAAGTTGTTTTTGATTGACATAAGAAGTGAGAAGACTAGTGTTTAAAGTAACTAGTTCAAAACAGTTGTCAAAACCTTTTAAAAATACAAGCTATTTCCATGTTAAAACTAGGTTTCTATTTGTTCATATTTATACTGTATTTTGTATCTGGCACATTTATGTTCAGAATATAAAGTAAGAAACTCTGATTTTCTTCTGTTTTTAGAACGGATTGTCTCCATTGCACATGGCCACACAAGGGGATCACTTAAACTGTGTCCAGCTTCTCCTCCAGCATAACGTGCCGGTGGACGATGTCACCAATGACTACCTGACTGCCCTTCATGTGGCTGCCCACTGTGGCCATTACAAAGTCGCTAAGGTTCTCTTGGACAAGAAAGCTAACCCCAATGCCAAAGCCCTGGTGAGTGGTTCAGCCAGCAAGTCAAGCCCACACTGTTTTGCTGACAACATGCTTCCTCTGCATGTGAAGGAATACCTTTGAAAGGGTACAAATGGAAGGTCTAATTAAATCAACTGTGCTTATTGTCAACTTTTTCCAGTATCCTTCTGGGAAATTTATAAAAAACTGCATGTGAAGGAATACCTTTGAAAGGGAACAAATGGAAGGTCTAATTAAATCAACTGTGCTTATTGTCAACTTTTTCCAGTATCCTTCTGGGAAATTTATAAAACCTATTTCTGACATGAACAAGGTTGATGGGCCTTAAACATTAACCACTTTCTTGTCACACTAGTTCTTCATATAAGTGAAACCCAAATATACAAGTATAAAAAAGACTGAGGCAGCTAACCTTATCTTACAGTAGGTAAAGTTATAATTCTGTGAATTAAGTTTTTTCTGATATTTAAAAACACGAAGCAAAATGATCAAAAAACTTAAACATGAGAACTCTAGGAATGTATGAACTAAAATTATCTGTCAATCATGCCAGTTAATGTAATATTGCCTGTCGTCTACTTTTCCTACTGGTATAGATCAAAATTTTGGTCTAACTAAATTTTAGTCATCTTAACTCCTAAAATGATTGGCTGTTTTAACCCTTAACTCTGCACTGTAATTTGTTTCTTCTCAGCAAGACAGTGTTATCTTGGAAAAATAAACAGTCCCCAATTAGTAACCTGTTTTTTAGATTTAATTCAAAATAAGCACCATGGTTAGGAAAACATAAGTCACCAAATGTGAGGGAGAACATCTGAGTTTGCCAGTAATTTTGAGGGAAAGGGAGTTTTAAGGAAGGTCTGCGCCCATTTCCACCTGGTGCGGTCACCCTGACGGAACAGATGCACAGAGACTCGGGGGCTCTGCGGCCTCTGAAATTCTGAGTGGGCAGAAGAGAATGAGGAGAGAGGAGCTCTCCACAACCCCAGGAAGCTCTATGGCCATAGTCATTCTGAACGCTTTAGTTAGAGCAGTGTTTTAAGAGCTATTGACCTGCCCAGTATATCAAAAATGTTTTTGAGTTCGGAGTCTGGAGGAAAAGAAATGAGCAATCATGATGACTCATTTTTCCATACAACAAAAAAGCCTTAAAACAGAGTGTGGGCTCTCACTCTCATTATTGTCTGACTCTCAAGATTTCACAACATAGGAAGCTTGTAACCAGTCATCCTGGGATGGACTGTGCCCAGGTAAATGGCCACAGAACATCCACAGAAGCCCTGCAGTGACTTCAATCTAAGCCTTTGGAGTGGACACTGATATTTTCCGGTTCTCTGTGGCTACCAAAATATGCTCTGTGATCTCAATTATCAGGCAGTACAGTTTGGTAGGTAATTTGTTAAAAATCAGGTTCTTTTATTAGATTAAATATTAAACCAATGACCCAAATAATGTTGAGTTGTTTAACTTTCTGTTTTCCTTGGAGTAAGCACCCACTTGAATCTTAAACCTGGAAGAAATGAAAACATTCTAGAACTGGTCTTATAGTTGCTCTAAAATGCAGCAGAGAAATCAGGATAGGCATTTTAAGTTTTGTGGACAAGTGTCTGGGCCAATTTTTAGCCTGTGTTTGAAATGAAGTAGGGGAGGGATATAGTGTTTGGAAAAGTGAATTCCAAAATAAAATACTCTAAAGAAATATTATAGTGTGACCATTGTGCCTTAGCTCCCAAGAGATTGTGAGACAAAAAAAAAAATCACTTTCTATGGACAATTACCAGGGCACCTTGGGTTCCTGGAAGCAGCTAGACTACTTACCGGTATGCTCCTAGAAAAGAATCTACACTCAGTTGAGCCCCTTGTTTCTGTTCATTTCCAAGGCTTTATAGAACATCACTTTAGCAAAAATATTTTACCACACACAGTGGAATTGGGTTTCCATGGAATGTAGCTCAGTAGATGTGTCTTTGTCTTTTGCAGAATGGCTTTACCCCGCTTCACATTGCCTGCAAGAAGAATCGAATTAAAGTAATGGAACTCCTTCTGAAACACGGTGCATCCATCCAAGCTGTAACTGAGGTGAGAGAAGTAGGATTTCTCAGGGGCTGAAGCTATTGCCTCAACAGCCAGAGTCCCAGTGTCATTCCCCTTGACCAGCTGATTTTGCTGTGTGGTTGCCACTGACTACTCTCTAAGCCTTTCACTTAAGGGGCTGCCAGTCCTGGGGGGAGCAGACAGGAGCGTGGGCAGCTGAGTGCAGATACATCACCAAGGCTAGAAGCCTGACCCACAACAGACTTCATGCACAAGGATGAGCAACACCAGCACTGAAAGCATATAATTTATATGAAATTCTATAAAGCAGTGCTTCTTGTCCTGTGCCCCTCCAGGGTGTTTGACAGTGTCTGGAGGTATTTTTAGTTGTCACAACTTGATGGTAGGTACTACTGGCATCTAGTGGATAGAGGCCAGCGATGCTACTAAACATTTCACAATGTCCTGCCTCCCACAACAGAGACTTATCTGGCTGAAAATGCCACATGTGCCAAGGTTGAGAACCCTGTGTTTGTAAACTGAGGGTTACTCTGTATAAAAACTGAATTAAGCACAGGGTTGTTGAAGTAAGTAAAGGGCTAGCTCTAGGTTTCTTTTGTACATACTGACCTGGAACTCAGAGAAACAGTCCATGGGGATCAGGGCTGAGCTGTCAACACAGTAAAGCAAGCCTGGCTCCTACCCTCCAGACTCACCCCATCCCCTACTGCACCCCAGCAAGCTGGCCTCTGTAGATTTTAGCCATCAGCACTTCCCTAGACCAGACACGTTTTTGTTCACCTCCATATTTCTGCACCCGCCATGTGTTACACCTCTTCATCAGACTAATCCTGCACGTCCTTCAGGACCGGATCTGAGCCACCTTCTCCAGGAACCCTCCCCTCACCCCTTGGCCTGGTCCAGGGCTCCTCCCTGGGACCATTACCTCCTCTTCCTGTGCATGTATCCATCACAGCACTTCTCCAGCTGGTTTACTTATGGCCTAGCCGTCCCTCTGTCCCCTGGAAACACCAGGTTCCTGCCAGGCAGGCCTGAGTCTGACTGCTGTTTATATACCCGTGACGCCTGGCCCATAGTACACCATTCAGTAAAAGCTCGTTGAATGCAGCAGTAACGACAATAGGATTTGAAGCAAACACAAAAACTGAGATATAGGCTAGTGGCTATTGCTTTACCTCAGTCTCTGATCTTCTAATGAAATATTTGCCTTGATTTGTAACACAATTTTTAAAATACTAGAAGTTTGGAATTAGTAATACTAATTTACTCTTCGATCTGTCTTATGGCTTCCTGGTAGGTACTCTGTGATTTTAATTATAAAACAATAAGTTTATTCTCAGGGCATGGCAACTTTTCTTAAAGATTAGAATGGGCTCTGAAATAGAAGTACATTTTTGAGTGATGTATGAACAAATGTCCAGAGATGTCAACCAAGGAGGAGAAGTTGCCACTGCCAGACTGTGCTTCCGAAGAGCTCTACAAGGCGGTCCAGACCAGGATGAGGGCTTTGTATGGCACATGTTCTAATGACTCCCCCTGCTGATGGAAAAAGGGCTTAAGCTGTAACAAAATTCTTTTCCTCATTTTTCTCATTTCCCACTGTTTCAAGTCTGGGCAACCAGAATTTTTTCTCTTCTGTCTTTTACCTCATGTTTATTGCATAGAATTCCTTTAACCTTTTATGACATTTTTTAAATTTCTGTTGAAGTTAATTATCTCTTTCTCCTTAAAAAAACAAAAAACAAAAACAAAAAAAAACAGGTTAGCTTTTCTAGCCATATTAAATATCTTTACCCAATTATGATGTTCATGTTATAAGTTGAATTAAATTTTGAAAAATGAAAAAACTATATAAAAAGCACAGGTATTATGGGGATGTGTTTGTAGGATTTGAAGCAAATATAAAAAATAAGGTCTAATCTAGGGACCCTTATAATAATTGTCTTAATTATATAGCCTTAATTGATAATATTCATATAATTAAATAATTAAAATTGTGAGTGGTAATTTGCTCATTATCAGAGGGATGGCTTTGTGCTGGGCATCATGCTCTTTCACGTGTAACATAATTAATTTTTTCTGAGTGCATTGGAATCCTATTTGAAGGCCACAATAAGATTTGAAGTAAAAATCAGCTTCCTCTAATGTGTATGTTGTCACATGCCCACCCCCTACACCCACATATGCATACCCATAGTCATAAGGATAAGGAAGGTCTAATAGCAAAGGGAAAAAACCTTCAAGTTATTTCTCTCCAAAGATTTTTTTTCATAGATCTATAAAATGAGTGGAATAAGTCTTCCTTTTTTTTTCTAAGATTTTTAAAAATTGTTTGAGAGAAGGTAGGAGAGTGAGAGTGAGACAGAGAGAGAAATAGGAAGGGCCCAGAGCAGTCTCCATACTTATACATCATTAGTCTTTTGACATAGTTTCATTCCACTCAGGTTGATGTGAGGCCACCTGGGACTGAACCAAACTGGGGGCCTCCCATGTGGGAGGGGAGAACCTTCACTGCCATCCTGGTCGTTACCAGTTGTACCACAGTTTAGTATGTGGGTTTGCACGGGCCAGGGCCAGGATTCTATCCCCAGACCTCACATTGCAAGGCAAGCGCTCAACCTGCTGAGCTATCCTGGCATCCCATAAATCTTCCATTGTTAATGGCTATGACATATGCCTTTCATAATCCCAAAACTTGTTTGGAGAAATGATGATTATGTATTGATATATTTGTCTTATAGAATCTGTGTCATATTGGTGAATGTCTAGATGTCTTCTGATCTATCTAACCAATAAACTGTCTTTGGATGGATGGATGGATAGATGGGAACAGGCAGGCAGATAGGCAGGCAGGCGAACAAACCCTTTTTTATGATAAAACACCAAACTGACATTTTTCTCTTTTCCCCCTAGTCGGGCCTTACCCCAATCCATGTTGCTGCCTTCATGGGTCATGTAAATATTGTATCACAACTAATGCATCATGGAGCCTCACCAAACACTACCAACGTGGTAAGTTTCTTTCAATGGAGAACATCAATTGTGAGTATGTAAGAAATTGGCAAAGATTGCTTTTATATATTTATTTTTTTATTATAACTAAATTAATTATAATTTATTTCACAGATTTTTAATTTGACTACTTAAAAGGACAGAATTTGAGAATACCTGTGGTTTCCTTTACTTTAAAAGCAAGAGCCATTCAATCACTAGCTGATCACTAATTTTTAGAATTTATAGATTGTGTATATTACTACTGGATATTATGCTTTTAATAATTAAGTTTTTATGGAGGGGAAAAAATTTTTTTTTGTTTTGCAATAGAAGCATTAGTAAGTGTTGCATGTTAACAACGTGCTTCCAAAGCTATCGTTACTGTGATTTCAAGTAACTTCAAAGAAGTTTCTCTGTAGTATGCTTGACCATGTTATAGCAAACTTATGGAACTGAGTTCATTGATTATCAGATAATGTTGTTTTTCCACACTAAGAATCTCACTGCAGAATCATGAGACTCACTTCAGAGTAAATATCAGAGAAGTAACTTAACACCCTAAATCTGCTTGTGGCATTTGACGTTATTTTCCCGGATTTTAACTTACACATCGTAATAATATTAGCACACCAGAGCACAATCACAAGAGCACTAGTTGGACTCATGAATATGAAAGAAGTAAAAATAAAAGAAGCAACATTCTAGGACAGAAAGGGCAAGCCATAAGGTCCCACAGTGACCCTGGGGGACGATGTGCCTCAATAGGGCTCTCTGTCGTCTAGCAGCCACACTCAGCACATCCATAAGATAGAAACAGACCAGCTTCTCAGCTGAGAGACAGTTTTTCCTGGTACTAATGTCAGGGACAGAATGCTTTTCTTCATGTAGAGAATACTGAGTAATATGGTAAACTACATCCTCAAGCCTTTCCAGTAAACACATGAATAAGTTTTGTTTGAAAAATGTGTTTGTGTATCCTTCCATGAAGGTGGATGATCTATAAATCAAAGCTCAATTTATAAAAGCAATTTTTACATGGACTTTGTTGTGTGAGAGAATATATTTCATTTTTATGACTTTTTCATTTCTATCTGTGGATGTCTATGTCTTCTATATTATTTTCACTTTTTTATTGTTGATTAAATGAATAGATAATCTGAGTTAAACTCTCCTTGGTGAAATGGAGGGGTAGGTAGGAGGAGTTCATTGTCAAAGACAATGACCCACTGGGGTAATGCCCAAAGACTAGGATGCTGATCTGTTGAGATAAAGCAGGGAATACAAACCAACAACCAGTGAGTGAAACTTAGCCCTCAAGGGTGTCTGTGTTGGCCATGCAGCATTGTGGGTTGTGTTTTGTTTCATTTTCAATTCTGATTTTGTGGCCAACATTTAAGTGTTCCCACATATCCAAACAGCCACTGCTTTGGAACAACATGAAGGTGTAGCGTGATATAACTGGTATCCCACAGCAGCCTACAGACATCCGGAAGTGGCTGCCACCCTTGGGCAGGGCTGGAGTTCTTCTCCTGAGCACTCCCCACCTGCCCTCTTCCCCCATTCACCTGCCTTCTTGGCCCCTGTGAGCACTGGCCTGTCAGCCCGCAGTGAGGCCACATAAAGGATTTACTTCTGCTCCTGTTAATGACCAGGTTTCCTAGGGTTATACCATGGTCCTCCCATCATGGATCAGGTTCCAGTGAGATTCTTGTGTGTTTAATTTCCTATCTTTCCTAGTTTTGAGGAAAGAGGAAGTACTTGGGACTACTTTTTATTTATTAAAATAAAACCTACATCATAAGCTTTATGCAAATAAAACGTGCCATTCTTCAAAGCTGCAGTTAATTGACTTTGACTCCTGTTCCCCAGAGAGGAGAAACAGCTCTGCACATGGCAGCTCGGTCCGGGCAGGCCGAAGTAGTGCGGTACCTGGTGCAAGACGGAGCTCAGGTAGAAGCTAAAGCTAAGGTGTGTGCGAGATCTGAAAACATTTGCTACTGAGCGGAAAGCTTTTACTAGAACCTTGAAATATATGCATGCTCTAGTCCCAAAACACCTTTTTTTAAGTAGCGAACAACCTCCAGTGGATAAAGTCTCTGACCAAGAGGTATTGTAAACACCCTTTTCCTACACATTTCTCCATTCAATCATTTAAGAGAATTAAATAGAACAGGCACTTCGTGCCAGGAAGAATGTGGTGTCCTTGGCACATTGCGAGGCATGAGCAGATTAGGAAGCAAACCTAAACTTGGTCAGAGTTCTTCGCACTCTACAGAGAAGGACTTAAGCCCAGACATTCTAGAACAAGCACAGTTTGGAAGCATAATTGAGCTCTTTTGGTTGATTTAAATGTCTGCTGTTATGGCCACTAAAGGAAAAAGGGAGTTTTTTACTTTTTCTCCTCAAGCTGTGAAACCATAAACCCTGAGATTCCATCAGAGTTGCTTCAGGGATCTGCCTTTACATGAAAAAAGAACTTGAGGTTAAATTTGAGTGCTTCACTTTCTGCCTGGTGTTTAGCCTCCAGAAGAAACCCACTTATCTGTCACTTTGGGGATGGGTCTGCTTATCCATTTCAGGTTAGGAATCATATATGTAAATGCCTTAACCATTTAATTTTAACCAGCCGTATATACATGTATATTTATTCGCTATGTATTTACATGGTCTACAATTTTTTTTAATTTTTTTTTTGTGGGGGGTGGGTGGATGGGTGGGGGGTGTTAAATGCAGAAAAAACAAAGAAGTGTGGAGCAGTATGAATACAGAATATTTCTAAACTTCTATAATTTTCTCCTAGTGTACTCAGCTGTCTCACCTGTATCTATTAATAATCAGGTCATCATTTAAAAAAAAACAAAAACATCTATTAAGGTTTTCCAAAGCTTTGAACTTATTATACTCAGGGGAAAAAATAAAGCCTTTTCTTTCATACTGATGTTTTACCTATTACATATCATTAATTGAATAATTAAAGTAATGAGTGCAGACAGTACAAATTAGTAAAGTAACTAGAGCAAACATGCTACTGTGGAAATAAGTACAACTAGGTCTCATAAGTATAAGATCTGCAGGTAGACACAAAGGTTGTGACATTCTAAGCAGTTAGACCACAAGTTTTTTTTGTTGTTGTTTGTTTGTTTGTTTTTTATCTTTTCACATTTATAGAGAGAAATTATCTTTTTTTTTTTTTGTCTTCAGTGCATAGTTATTTCTATTTTACTTTTTGACAGATAGAGAGAGAGACAGAGACAGAGACAGTTAGAGAACCAAACTGTGGGAACTCCCCAGTTCAGCACGTGGGTCCTGCCTGGGCCGGAGCCAGGATTCGATCCTCCGTCCTCGTGGCCTCAAAGCGAGCGCTCAACCCGCTGAGCCGTCCCGGCTTTCCCCTAGACCACAAGTTTTAAGTGTTGAGTGTACTGTGGCGCCAACTGCTAGATTTTACAAAGGATCTAAAGACAAAAAGGTCAGCAATTATTTTCCAGAAAGGGACTAATAATAAATATTGTAGGCTTTGCAGGATACACAATCTGTCACAGCTGCCCAACTCTGGTTGTAGAGCAAAAGCAGCCACAGATAATACATAAGCAAATGGGTATGACTGTGTTCCAATAAAATTTTTACAGACACAGGTAGCAGTTGGATTTGGCCCCTGTATTCAGTTTTCTGATCCCCAATCTACAGGATATTGGTTAATCCACTAAACCAGTTAAATAGAATGGTTAAGAGAGGCTATACTCTACCATAGATTACAAGGAACTTCATAATTTTGACAACATATCAAGCATTGTGTCAAGGAATGATTTTAGCCAGAAACTGAAATTGAGGAGAGGAGTTATAGTTATCAGCTTGTTAAAGAGGCAGCATATGTCATGGTCAAGAGCCTGTCTTCCTCAGCCAGGCTGCCTGCGTTTGAACCTTGGCCCACCATCTACAAGCTGTGTAACATTGGGCAAGTTAATTAACATCTCTGTGTCACATTTTCTTTTTTAGTTTCCACATACAGAAAATGAGAACAGAGAGTTGCAATTTATAAGATTGTTGTGATGATTAATAAAATAATAAAGGGGGGAGTATTTAGAACAGAGCCCAGGACATCTAAGTGCTTAGTACATGTTTAGTGGTGGTGGTGCCAGTATTAGAGTTTTGTCTTGGCGCCTATCTTTTCTGTTTTCAGTATTCCTCTTTTTCCTTGTGGCATCTTCCCTAATTCTTTTTGTACTTCCTACTGGTAACATAGAAGCACTTTTTGGCTTTACTTTGACCTTGACCCTTATCCTACTTACCTTTCCAAAGCCGTGTCCTGTGCTATACCTTCTTCTCTCTACCTTCCCTAATTAAAGTGTTTCCCTGAATTGTTTCACATTCCAGTCAGGAATTTCTCTCTGGAGGACCACTATAGGGCTCCTTGGGCAAATGAGGAATAGATACCCTCCCCACGCCCCCCCCCCACACACACACACACTTGGGATAAGGCCCTAAGAACCCTGTGAGTGCCTCATGCCTTTTGGTGAAGTGTAATAAGGTGCCCCTGCACTCGAGGCAGATGCAGCCCATGCCAGGATGTGCAACTTGGCAAGCAGAAGGTAGGATGGCATTCAGACCCTATCAGCCCTGCGGTCTGGGAGCCTTTATGAAGGTATACCTATGCTACCCACCCTATACTGCCCCCCTCTCCCTCAGCTTTTAGATGTGGGAAGGCAACATCAATAAAGTAATTCATTCCATATGAGTGCATAATAACCAATGATGGTCTACTATTCCTCCATGGTATTTGAGTTTTGCCAGGATATATTTCCTTGTCTCCCCAACAGTGAGTCATTAGAGGTTAAAAACTGATAAAATAAAGTACAGCAGGTGGTAGTGGGGATAATTTATAGGTAGAACTGTCTGTCACACTTTCATACTAATAGGTTAATAAAAGGGTGCTTCAGGAATTTAGTCCACCATCTCCACCTGTCTGAACCTTCACATTCTTTTTAGCGTTGAATCAGAGTTGAATATAGCCTCTGATACCAGTTTGCTGAATGTTTCACAACTGCACCATTGCTTTCTCAGCTAATCAGCCTTGCATTTCTGCCTTGCCATTTAGGATGACCAAACCCCACTCCACATTTCTGCCCGACTGGGGAAGGCAGATATCGTGCAACAGCTGTTACAGCAAGGAGCGTCTCCAAATGCAGCCACGACTTCTGGGTACACCCCGCTCCACCTTTCAGCCCGAGAAGGGCATGAGGACGTAGCCGCGTTCCTCTTGGATCGTGGTGCATCTTTATCTATAACAACAAAGGTATGAAAGGGAATCCTGCTTCGTCTTCTAAAATATATCCTCCTTACAGTTCCCAGTGTGTCCTTACAATTCCTGCTGTATCCCCCAAAATATATCCTCCTTACAATTCCTTTGTACCTAATCCTGGTAATAGATACTTAGGTACTCTGTACCTAGTAATAAATATCAAGGCTTTACAATGTCATTTATACTTGGGATTCCAGGTAGTCATAAACATGGCCAGCAAAGCCCTAGGGTGGGGAAGGGTAGGTGTGTGTGTGTGTGTGTGTGTGTGTCTGTCTGTTTTAAGTTTCTCAGTGCAATATCTTCTAATAAAAACTTATTGATATCTATAGTGAGATATTTCTTGCAAGTTGTTTGATAGATTTAAATGGTGGTTTAAAAACACAGCCAGAGGTTTCTCTTGCTAAGGCCACATACAAACCACATTATTAAAGCTTAGTTGCTTGATACTTTTCCAACCTTTCTAATCAGGAGGTGAATTTTTCTTAGGTTATTTTGTTGTTGTTGTTATGGTTTGCTTTTTAACTTTACTCTGATGCCTTAGAGTAATAATGTTCCACACAGCTACTTAGAAATCTAGAAATCTTGTTGCACCTCTTATTTGGATGCAGATAAGAAGCATGTGTAATTAATGCATACAATAATTACAAATACTTGAAAACTATCTGAAAAATGACTACCTCAAACTTCATCCCCTGTGATTCTTTGGGCTCTTCAGTGGAGTTGAGGTGGAAGTTCCTGAGCTTCATTCACTGTGTGAAACAAAGAAATAGGTGGTGGCGTTTTGAGTGCCCAAGCACTTCCACCAAGCCAGTTGCCCATTGACTCTAGTTGGCTCTAATATCATGAGGTCAAATATGTTGATAGCACTCTAGTCCCCTATCTTTGCTTGCTGATTGACTGCTTGGTATCCTGATCCTTATAGGCATTGGAAGGATTTTAACTACTCAACCTCAGCATCTAGCTCTACCTATTTGGCGAGCTGGAACCATGTGTTGTTATTCTGTTCCCCTGTGGTGGCTAAGGTGCAAGAATCTCTGACTTCTATTCCTAAAGATTGGAACGAACATAAATATATGTGTATACATATGAAAATCATGAAAGGAGAAGAGAAAGGCCCCAGTCTGAAGTTATGTGAGATCCAAATTTGCCCTGGATTTTCCCAAGCCCTATAAATCCACATTGCACCAGGGACTCTGGAACCTATTCTTCCCACAAAGTGAAATCCCCAAATGGGCCTAGAATAAGCCCTGGTTACAGCCCTCTAACTTCATATGGTCAGATGCCTGGTTAGTCCCAGAATTGGTGGCATGTTGTAGCTCTGTTGCAGAGGGAGAAAGATGAAGTATCCTGTTCTTTGTTGGTAAGGAGACTCTTAAACTGTTACCTACCAGTCTTGTTCCTTAAATGCAGGCTCAACTGCTCTTCATCATTGGTATAATTCATCAGGTCCAGAAAAGTGATGCCTTTGTATTATTTCTGTTATTCATCAGTTTTACGTTTCTTTTTTCAGAAAGGATTTACTCCACTTCATGTGGCAGCGAAATACGGGAAGATTGAAGTAGCCAATCTTCTGCTACAGAAAAGTGCATCTCCGGATGCCTCTGGGAAGGTATGAGGTCATCAGCCACCCTGTAACTGACCACTTCCATAATAACAAAAAAGCACTTTCTAATATTCATCCACAGCCACCTAAATTATAACTGAACCATGTTTAAGTCTCATAGGATAAAGAACACTTCAGAAAAAGGCAGTGAGTGACTGCTTGGAAACTGGAATGTAATTTATACTCTAAGTTGTGTCCAATCTAATTCCCTCTCCTAAATCTAGGCCTCTGATGTTAAGACACATTTGACACTGGTTGTTGTTTCTGCACGTGTTTTCAGAGCGGGCTAACTCCACTGCATGTAGCTGCACATTACGATAATCAGAAAGTGGCCCTTCTGCTTTTGGACCAAGGAGCCTCACCGCATGCGGCTGCAAAGGTACCTGTAATATGACAGCCTGAGGACACCGATGGGCAGTGTCCATCAACCTCTATGTGCGCTTCCACTTCTGCATCATCTGTAGCACCCTCCTGATTTACGCACCACTTAAAAATCACAGAAATATAAGCTCATTAGGAAATTTGTGCCTTCAGCTATTTCGTCAGCTCATGTGTTTGATGCTCTATGAATGTGTACTTGTCAATTGATTTTCCTTGAAAATCTAGGACATCCTGGAGCCTGGGAAGGAAACAAAGTTAAAGCACTCTTTAGTCAAATTAGAAACATAAGCACAGCTTGAGGGTGTAAGAAAGTTCTGATTTGTCAAAGTTATAAAATATGTGCCACATTTTCTTTAACCATAAAACATTGTCTTCCAATGATTAGTGTTTAATAAGTTGGGAGGTTTTGTTGATGTGTTTTTATTATTGCTAAGGAGGCTCTTTATTCTTATTGTTAGAACATTGCTGACCAGTTGACAACCTAGATTTCTCAGAAAAGAGATGTGAAGAGTATAGGGCTTTCTTATTTCTCTGGTGCTCTGATTTGAGAGGCAAACTATAAAGAAGAGTTTACTGAAAAATAGGTTACTAAAGTTCTGGTGGTTCAGTAAATTCTCTATTTTTGAGAAAGTGGCTATGATCAAAGAACATTGGAATGATACAAATCACAATTTAAATGCTGTCCAGTTCTTTTACTATTGTTGGTTGAAGGAACTTTTATCATCCCTAATGCTTTTTATATCTTTTACTCTTTAGTTTTTGGGGCAGCTATAGTACTATTCTTTAAACTGTGTTTAGGTCAAACCTCCTGTATACACAGATCAATGAACTATGGTTGTTCTAGATTACCTTGGATACTTTAAGAGAGCACATTTTAGGTATCTTCTCCATTTAGATAGTATGTTATCTTTGACAAGTATTTCTCAGAACCTCTTTTCTGTGTTTCTCAAACATCTGCTGTCCCATTCTCTCCAAAATTGTACCCAATGATATCTACAATTCAAACTCAGTCTGCCAAACTTGCTTTTCATCTAAATACGACTCTACCCTACCCCCAGTTTCTGATCCTGGCATTCTTTCTAACAAAAAGTCATGCCTTGCCTTTTAAGAAAACTTTATATAAAAAAAGGAAAAGAAAAGCAACACTATTTACAGTAGCCAAAAGCTGGGAGCAACCCAGTTGTCCATTAAAGCAGCATTTCATGGAAGACAATTTTTCCACAGACCTCGGAGGGATCCACGTGCACAGTTCACGAATAGGGTTCAGGCTCCTGTGAGAATCTAATGCTGCTGCTGATCTGACAGGCAGAGCTCAGGCTGTAATGTGAGCAATGGGGAGCAGCTATAAGTACACATGAAAACTTCCCTTCCCACACCACTCACCTCCTGCTGTGCGGCCTGGTTTCTAATAGGCCACCCACCATTACTGGTTGGGGACCCTGCATTAAAGGATAACTGGAGAAACAAAATGTAGAATATTCGTGTAAAGGAATATTATTCCTCAGAAAGCCTCAAGAAAGGAAAGAAATTCTACATGCTACAACATGGATGAACCTCAAAGAAATAAGTAGATTTACCAGACATGCTGTTTTAAATGGGATAAAAAACAATGGTACCCTTCTATCTCATACGATATGTATGGTCAGGGCTAGTATTAATAGGTTAAATTCAAGGTGTCAGTAGGCTGACCATATGTCCTCTTTGAAATGGACAGTATTGTTGTTTTCTGTCTTGTTTAAAATGGTATGTCTCATCAGCCTAAAAATAAGCCAGTCACACAAAAGGTCAAATATTGTGTGATGTCACATATATAGACACAAAGTAGAATGCTAGTTGCCAGGAGCTGAGGGAGGAGTAAATGGGCGGTTAGTGTTTAATGGATAGAGTTTCAGTTTGGAACTAGACGGTGCTAATGGTTGGAGAACAATATGAATACACTTAATGTATTTAAAAAGTAGTTAAAATAGTAATTTTTATATTATGTATATTTACCACCATTGTTTGAATGATAAAAAAAAACTATAATGAAATTTAATGCTGTTCATTTCTTTCCAGTTTATTTTATTTTATTTTATTTTTTATTTTTTATTTTTTATTTTTTTAAAGATTTATTTTATTGATGTTTGACAGACAGAAAGACAGAGGCAGAGAAAGACAGAGAGAAGGGGGAGGGCCCAGAGCAGTCTCCATAGTTGACAGCATTCATTTTCCATATAGTTTCACTCCACAGGCGGGCACAGGGCTGCGCAGGGCAGGAACTGGGCTGGGAGCCTCCCACGTAGGTCCCGGCAAGAACTGCACTGGGGGCACTCCCCAGTTCAGCATGTGGGTCCGCATGGGCGGGGGCCGGGATTCGATCCTCGGTCCTCGGGGCCTCAAAGCGAGCGCTTAACCCACTGAGCCATCCCAGCTTTCCCTCCAGTTTATTTTAATATCCCTTTGATCTTGGGCCACTTTTTTTTTATTATAAATAACCCCAGGTTCATGGTAGACAACCAATAAATAATTAATAAGTGAACTATTTCTCACATGAGAGCAATAATTTTTTTTTAAGATTTATTTTATTGATTTTTGACAGAGAGAGAGAGAGAGAAGGGGGAGGGCCCAGAGCAGTCTCCATAGTTGACAGCATTCATTTTCCATATAGTTTCACTCCACAGGTGGGCACAGGGCTGCGCAGGGCAGGAACTGGGCCAGGAGCCTCCCACATAGGCTCCGGCAAGAACTGAACTAGGGGCACTCCCCAGTTCAATATATGGGTCCACATGGGCCAGGGCCGAGATTCAATCCTCAGTCCCCAGGGCTAAAAAGCAAGTGCTTAACCCACTGAGCAATCCCAGCTTTCCTGAGAGCAATAATTTTGATACAACTAGTGCCAAGCAGTTTAGAATTGACAAGAGTTACAAATAATAAATGCAACAAAATGAATGCAATTCACCTTTTCATCCTCAGATAACTCTTAAATGGGTCAATAGTTCACATATTTCTAGATGATTTCTGGCTTTCTATTTGTAAAACAAGAATTTGTATTCCTGGTTTCTCATCTGCAAAACATCTTTGACAAGTTGAAAAGAAATTCTTTTTTTTTTTTTTTTTTTTTTCATAATCCAGATTTTATTGGTTGTTTTGAGGATAAGTACAGACATTTCAATTTATACACAATTCTTAAAGTATGTACCCAAACCCTAAAAAGTCACGTAGTTTTGATTCTTTTCTAGTTATTAGTGATTTTGCAGCTTGAAATTTATACTTTTTTAATAGAATATCAAGTACCATTATGTTCGAATGTTGATACGCTGTTACCTTAAAGCCCCACTAATTCACTATTTAATAGCATATACAGTACATAATCAAATTTTCAATCTTTCACAGCACATTAACAAAATTACTAGGAAAACTGGACTAACACGACCAAAGATGTTACAGAACGCACAAAATGCTGACAGGGAG
>PVKE010012949.1:0-37432 GCA_004027555.1 Craseonycteris thonglongyai
GGGGGGGGGAGGGAGAGTTGTGTGGGGAGGGGGGAGTGGGCACCAGATATATCGGGTTGGAGGGCGACCTGATTCTGGGAGCTGGGCACATAATGCGATGCATGGGTGATGTGATGTGGAGTTGTCCATTGGGAAACTGTCTGATTGTTACCAACCAATGTCACCCCATTAAATTTAACAATAAAATATAATAATTAAAAAAATAAAATAAAATAAAATAAATATATATATATAATGTGGGGAAGCCGGGATGGCTCAGTGGGTTGAGCGCTCACTTTGCAGTGCGGGGGACCGAAGATCGAATCCCGGCCCTGGCCTGTGTGGAACCATGTGCTGGGCTGGGGAGTGGCCCCAGTTCAGTTCTCTCTCTGTCTCTGTATCTCTCTCTCTCTGTCAAAAAATTAATAAAATAAATAAAAACTTAAAAAATAATAATAATAATTCTAAAAAATATATATATAATGTGCTTTTCACTACAGCCTCCAACTCCTATCTCCCAAGAATAGTAAGTATATTCAAAGGCACCAAATCTTTGCTGGTTTTCTGACAAAAATCTATCCCAAAGGGACATTATTTGGGACTACAATTTAAGTTTTTATACCAGCTCTTACCTTTGTAGATATATTTTTGGATCATTATATAAAAATAGTGAATAATTTGAAAACTTACTTTTTATTTTGTATTAAGTATGGAGATTTATTCCCCAAATGGGACTTTTCTGATGCAAAATTGGAATGCGTGTGTAGTTGCAACAGCTGTCCCCACACCATGTGGTATCTTCCATTACTTTACTATAGAGATGAATTTTTGGCCCAATGTCTCAGTAATATTGGACACACATGGTTTTAAGTGGCCAAGCATTATGCTTATGCATTCATTTGACTTTCACAGCTACAGTTGGCTCCAGATTAGAACAAGGAGAATACATTCACACCGTGGCCACCCTCATAGGCCCTGTTGCTTCTAAAGACACAGCTCTGTGTTGCTGAGGAATTACACGTTCACCAGAGTGCCTTACAGCTGTGGGAGACAGAATAATGAATTGCTAAAAGGGGTCTCTCAAAAGATCTCAGACTATGATCCTACTTATAATCGATCTTAGTTTTTTTATTGTTAATAAAAGTCGTGGCCGTGAAATAATGAAACGAAAAGGAAAGACTGCCAGAGCAGTCAATAATTTTTCAGGAAATTAGTCCAAATATTTTATTTTAGAATTTTTCCTCCCAGAAAAAGAAGTGACACGGTGCTTTTTAGACTTATCAAAAAGGAATTAAAATCAGATAGATTTTTAATGCCCATTGTTCATGTATGCAGCATATTTGTAAAGGCAATCTAGTATAAATAGACTATTTTAAGGAACTCATTTATTCTTGGAAACTTTGGCTTAATATTGACATTTTAGACAATTTTGTTTTCTCCAAAAATGTTAACAAATAATGTAGAAATTAGGTGATTTGAGTTTTGTGTAAAATTGCACTAATATACTATATAGTTGAAAACGATTTCTCTGTGCAGTGTCAGCTTACTGCTCTTTTTGGTGTGACTTTGTACTATAAGTTTATATTTAAATTATTCTTATCTCTTTAGCATTGCTGAAACCAATTGGTATAGTTTCAGCTTTTTAGCAATAAAAATATCCTTTCCTTGTAAACCTAGTTATGTCCCTCTAAATAATTTTTGAATACCTTTTCCCCTAAACAAAGTAAAAAGAAGCAAAAAGAAAGAAAGAGAAAGAAAGAAAGAAAAAGGGAAAGAAAGAAAAAAACCTCCAGTGTAAATTTAATTACCTGATATGGATAATTAGCTTTCTGATATTCATTAAATATCAAAGAAATTTCAACCATACCCAATGTAGGCTACCTTTTTAAAGTAGGTGAATTTATGCATAGTTCCTACAGGCTGTACTGATGAATATGTTTGAGGCTTTCAGCTTTTAGTGGATACAAAATAGAATGATTGATAAAATCCTCCCTACTATTGGCTATTATTTACTGACTCTTAAGTGGCAGGTTGTATTTATGCCAATTTATCTGCTTCAGGGAACATTCTTGATAGCAGAACAAAGTGAATAAAAGTAGTTTGCTTTGCAAATGAATGCAAATGGGAGAGCCTTTCGGAAAGCCCTTTAACAGGGGCAGTGCACTTTGATTATGAGTGAAGCTGCCATTTGGACATGGTGAAAAGAGCACGCTTGAACCATTGATTGTGGGAGACAGTAAAAAGTCAGGAAGGGCCCAGTTAAGCTTGCAGTGAGGCAGGCGGATGTCAGTGCGGTTAGAGCACAGTGGGAGAATGACAGGGAGGATTAGTGTCAGGGAGAAGCTTTGCTGTAGCTGTGGAGATAGTCCCTGGGGTCACTCACCTCTGACTGTTGTTCTGTGCTGATGCTTCTGTAATGCAAACGGCCTGATGCATGCCTGTTCATTATCGGAAACGGTGATTAGAAAAGGTATTTGTCTTAAAGGTCTTTTTTTGTTTGTTTTAATTAAAGAAAAATAAGGTGGGCTTCCTCCATCTCTCCTCTGACTTTTAAGAGTTTGATACCAGAGGGGTTACTGCCTCTGGTAGGGAATAGTTTAGTGCTAAAATGTAAAGTAATTGTAACATGGTTGTTTGCTATTGGATAATAGTTTATTTTACTTATCTTTGGGTTTGACCAAGTAGCAGTGGTGAATAAAAATCAGAGAAGGTGCTTGCTCTTAGAATTTCCACTATGCAAAAAGAGATTTTGTAATATTACAGGCATTTTATTATTCGATTTAATAATTTGTTCAACTTTGAGAAGCCATTTCCCATCTGAGAAATGAAATGTTGCTTTGCATTGACTTGATGGTGTAAGTCTTAGTTGCAAGAGTTTCTAATTTTATTTATGTTCCTAGGTTTTAAAAAATGCGAGCATTTGATAAGTTAAACCTGTTGAAAATGCATGATTTTTAGAATTATTGTTATGTAGAATGAACAAAAATATATCTTTGTCTCAGCTCTTATTCTAAATCAGTACATTACTTGTTCACATTTTCATTTATGCTTATACTTTTAAAAAAGGGAAAAAAACTTAGAAATTTTCTTTAAACTGCTAGACCTTTTATAGTAACCATGTATGAGACATCTGTGAGCAGCAGTAACACAATGCACCTCATAGGCTTTGAGGATGGTTTCTCATTTTAATGCAAAACTGTCGTGTCTTTTTTTCTTAATGTGCTCAAAACCTTGGCTTCACAATATTTCTGCTTATTTGGTATATGCAGGAAAAAATAAAAGGTTGCTGGAGTTCTGCATTCTAATATTAAACGTGCAATTCAAACCTCTAAACTATTAAATACATTGTAATAGTATCTTTTGCAGAATGCCTATCATCAATAGTTTATTTCACAAGCTTATTAAATGTATTAGCAAACATTCTCTAAATTGCCTTTTTTTTTCCCCCTTTAATATTTTGCAGGCACCTGAATGGACTGAAGAGGACCTCAGCCAGCTGACAAGAAGTATGGTTAAGTTCCCAGGAGGCACACCAGGTCGATGGGAAAAGATTGCCCATGAATTAGGTCGATCAGTGACAGATGTGAGTTCACTTAGATTTGCATTGTATGGAGAGTGACAAACCAGAACAAGCCAACTATGTAGAAGGCAGACATAGATGCCTCTGACATTATCTTTAGAGAAAGGCTACAATCCTTTTAGGACCTGGAAGTGAACCATTAATGAAATAAGCAAGAAGCAGATGTCAGCCAGTCCTCTGGTCCACAATTAACAGCTGTTTGAAGAATTCTAGTGTTTAGAGACTTAGCTACTGTAACCTAATCACAGAAAAACAATACCAGTTTCTGTGTTGAGAGTGACCCCTTTAACTATGGAAAAAACAGTTCTCGAACTGATCAGAATTAGAGAAGTTGTGTTTCAGCTGGATCTTTTTAACACTGAATTACACAGATTGCTATAGGTATTTAGACAGGTGGTTTGTATTAATTGAGCAATATTCTTTAAATGTTTTTTTATTTCAAGGTTGATACCTACTACCCCACCCCGCCCCCCCACCCCACTGACCATATATCTAACTTTTTTTTTTTCAAAGTGTTTACATGGAAAGTTTTAGATTTCACACTTTGGATGCTTCTTTTTAGGAAATTTAGGGCAGAGAATCTTATAAAATCACCTACCACAGCACCTGACATGTACTAAATAGTCAGTAAATGTTTACTTGAAATAAAAATCTTTATTTTCACCAATGACAGTAAATATTCTTTAGTAAATATTTTACTGAATTTACTTTAAATAAATCCTATAGATGTAAAGGGTTTACTGAAAGGGTTTAAAGGGTTTAAAGGGTTTCTGAAAGCAAAGATTCAAATTTCTTCCTCAATTCTATTAGTATACCTTTGGGTCTTTTTTGATGATAAACAGTTTTAAAACCCTGAAAATGATTAATAAGCACAACTACCCAAAAAAGCTTGTTTCATAAAATGCTATACGCTGTTTTCCCTAGTAAACTTCCACTTTATTTTAGAAACAAATTTATAAAACATTACTGTCAATTTTTTTTATAGGAACTGTTTTGAGAATTTTTAATTATATATATGAATGTTTTTAATACCATATAGGTCTTTTTTTAATATACTTAAAAGACTAGTATTTGACTTTTTATAAGATGTTTTGCATTATTTTGGCTTCAGAGTTAAAAGTCTGATCATGTGGAAAATAGTTCTTATATTGTGTAACTTCTTTTTTGCTGTTTCATGAGGAGATCAGTTTTGTTAGGTAACTGGAAAAGAACCGTAAGGATACATTTTAAGAACTATGACCCTCTAATTATACAACTACATACTGTTAATATAATAACAAAAATTAAGATAATTTTTAGAAAGTTATAATACAATCATTGGTTTAATAGGGTCCCAAAAATTTTAGTTCCATACTTAAGAAAAAATAGTTCATTAATTTAGTGCCTCCTTTGAAGACTGCACCACTTTTAACTTTTTAAATAATATTTCTTTGAGACCTTAAAGTTAGTAATGCCAAAGACAGATAGAAAATTAAATAGAGCAGTATTTTAAATTAATTTGTCATTAAAATTATTAATCTGTATTTTTAAGAGGAGTGAGATGAGAGTTTAAATGCTAAGAATATAGATAATGTAACCAACAGAACCTTGAGATGGCTGGTTATCACAGAGCTAGAATATCCACACATAATTTCTAAGAGTAGTCTTAGTGCAGTCTCGTGTAGGCAAAGACATCTTTTCAAACTTTTACAGATTCATTCCATATGTTTCCATTTTTTTCTTCTAGAAAACTGCCATATAGTTTTCTTTTTCCCAAAACCAAAGGGAGACCCCAGGTCTATAATATATTTTTTCTTCTTATCATGGAAGTAGCAAACATGAGTTTTTGAGATGTTTTTCCCTCCAAGTTTAGTTCAATTTTCATAATACCAACATTACCTTGGAAATCACTATTTAGTATACCTAAACTTTTTTGGTACCAAAAATACCATTGTAACTTTTCTTCTATGTCAGTGTATATATAAGACTCACAGTGTATTTTCATTCTGTGAGCATCATCTCTATAGCTGACATACATTTCATTTCAGTAAACACACACACAACTGTAAATTACTCTCTAAAAGAGAACAGGTGTCTGAAGACATAGATAACTCATGTCAGTGAACACACAGTAAATTATGTTGAAGTAGCTGAAATGGATTCAGCTAATATAGTTTCTTTACTAGAATAAGTGAAAGTTAGCCACACTTTAGATCACTTATACTTTTTGGCTTATGGTATTAATTAGATTTGTTTTCATTTAGCATTTGATTATGAAAAAGAAAGCAAGTTCAGTTTACTGTCATCAGAACCTCTGCACACTGACCTGATCACCTGTCCCAGTTCTGAGGGCTCTGTACATCTGTTCCTTGACCCGTCTTCCTTGCTAAATTTGTAGCTTCAGGCTTAGTTCTCTTCCCTTTGAGAAACAATTGACCTTTTCAGGGGAGGGGTGCAGTGTGGTCATGGTGGGATCTTTATATTCTTTATTTAGGTTGACAGATACAATGAAAAACCCATTTTATTCCTCACTTAAGGAATTTTCAGTATATTAATTGTCATAATTAACAAGTTAGGTTGCTAAATTCTACCCTGGATAAATACAAGCAATGTTACTAGCTTTGTAAAAAATTAATGCAAGGTATATTTTAACTCAGATACCTAAACTGTAAGACTTACTTATTATAGATTAAATATTTTAAATGTTAATATATGCCTTTCAGCAAATAATTTTGATAACCACAAAGGACACTCAAATTGTAAAAACAGACAAAACAAAAAAACTGGCATGTAAAACCAACTCTAATGTGATTATTAACTGCAGGTTTTCTAAATTAAAATCACGGAGCCTCAGATTTCTTGCTTGTGAAGTAGTATTCTCTAGCCTGAAAAGATGTAAACTGATTCTGCTTCTCTCCTTGGTCACTAATCTCTTCTGTCCTGGTTGTGATAACAGACTGATTGAAGATTTTTCTGTGTGCTTGGAAAAGGCCCAGGTAGGCAGCAAAACAAAAGACAGGTGGAGAAATGTAAACAGACTTTTATAATTAGCTTAGTGCCGTAGTAAGAGTTAGAAGGTGTATAGTTAGATAAGCACCCCCATATGTGAGTGAAAAGGAGAGAAAATAATAAAATTCCCAATTTTATTTTATATAGCTACAACGAGGAGATGCCTTTTTGGGGAAATTTATATGTTGTTATGGCAATTGTTTCAAAAATATGTAATTTTCAATAGAGAGAAGCTTCATGGTTTATCAGTGAATTAAATATATAGTATTTTGGCAAATACGTTATTGCTATTACTTTTAGAGTCAGACTAGTCCTACACAACTTGTAAACACGACAAGGACTGTCCTTTTAATTTTCTGTCTTCATCTTCACTAACCTTGTAACCAGGCTTCCTGCTCTAGCAGATCTGACCTGAGCCCAACCTCATACTCTCCTCCCTCCCTTTTTCCCTCACCTTCTCAGCCTCAGGACCTTTGAAGATACTTAAATTTTAGAAAGGAGTGGGTCCTTTGTTGCATTCTTTTTGCTAGATGAGTCACACCTAAACTAATAAGCAATTTCTAATGTATTAACAGAAAAAAAATAAATACCAAATACACACACACACACACACACACACTTTTATTTTAATAGTAGCCTTCAGGTTTTTATCCCAAGTATAAATGATTGAGAGTAAGAAGTTTGGGCAACTTGACTGCCTGTTTGCAGGAAAGAAAGGCAGAGTGTTATGTTGAAGTAGTAGGAGCTTTTAGTGTGGGTCAAGGAGAATGCATAATAACTGCTTAATCTGTCCATAGGCCTGGTTAGAGTTTTGATATATATGATCTTTGGGCCAGAGGTTTATAGATTTGCATTCCATGTCACCATTTCTGCCTCAGCATTGAGCAAAATCACACACAGGGCAAGATTATAAAAGACATTTACTCTATGAGTGAATATACATTGCAAAAGTCAGTTAAGAGATCAAACCAACATCTCTGTGTTTACCTGCTTTAAGAGATAATATTGGATATTCCATCATTCATTCTCATGGTATTTTACATTTTTCAAAACATTCAAATATATGTTGTTTTACTTGATCTTCACAAGAGCATTGTGTGCAGATTAGGCTACCATTATGGTAAAATGCAGCAAGTCAACTGACAGGTGACCCTTGAGCAGTGTTAATAATTGTTAATATAATTTAAGATTGCTTCCTGGTGCTAAAAGTTTTGGGAAACCATTTTATAAACAGGAAGATGGGTAAATATATGTTGGGTTGTTAAACACAGTATCTCACCGATGGACTCATACCATCTGCAGAACTACACTTTCATCTGTTGGCAGAAGTAGTTTCTCCCAGGAAATGGCCGTCTAAATGACTGATACAGGTAATCAGGCAATTAATGGAAGACCCCTTTTTTTTAATGGTTAAGAGGAACACTATTATTACTTCTTGTGTTTTTCTATCCAGACTGACAACCCAGAGAAAACTTTAAAAGACATTGGGGAAATAATAAGAATGAATAGCACTGCTTCCTATCAGTTGGAAGTATGTTTCAGGTCATTTATTTAATGTTCAGATAACAGAATGCCCTTTGTATTTAAAAGCTATTATAGAACTCAGTTATGTGAGTGCTAAATTCAAACAAAGTTAGCCAAAATTAAGTACACATGAATGAAAATAATGAACTTCACAATTTCATTATTTTTATTATAGCAGTTATAATTATATCATCAATTCAGGCAGAATTTGAAAAATATGTCTTGAGGTCATCACTAGTAGTCAACATTTATTTTCTGAGTTGTCTGAGGATGCCAGAAATATGAGAATACACTTTGTATAGCTCACAAAATTGGTAAATTCTTCTGTATATTGAGTAGAAATGTGCCACCATATGGCTATCCACTAGTCCTAAAACCCTATGGAATATAATTTTTATTTTTCTAATTTAATGTTCTGTTATTTTCATCAGTGTTTTCACTAGAGAAACGAAAACCCATTTAAAAATTTTTTCATTCACCCGGATGTCCCAGACTAAATCATACAGTCCCTATTTCATGAGTTTTAGTAAAATTAGGCATAGCTATATCAAGAATTAAAGTTTTTTCTGCTTTGAATCAGAACATGACGAAATAAATTTCCCCACAATTCTATAGTCCATATGAGTGTTAGTACACAAGTGGATCCAGTGTTATCCCAAAGCTCACCCAAACTAGTAACCCATAAGATTACAGTAGACTCTCCATTAACCAGAACTCAACCAACCAGCACTTGCTAGTTGGTTGAGTTCCTGTTAACAGAGAGTCTACTGTCTGGTCAGATACTGAAGAAGAAGGAAAGCTTCAACTATATGAGACCTATGTAGAACCAAGTCTTCTTCCAACAAGAAGCTAGGGAAAAAATCCAAAATGTAGCTTCTTATGAAGTTATATTGTCTTCTTAATGTAACTTCTGCAATTGAACATGATATAAAAATAGAAGGAATAACTGAAAAATTCATTATGGAACATGTGAGAAAAATAAACATTTCAAAAGCAAATTGGCACCCATGTTATTGAAGTCATCTAGATTTATAGACAAGAAATAGATATGGTAATAACCATGTCATCTCTGTGTGCAGATGACATATGCAAAAAATCTTAAAGACACACACACATACACACAACTGTTAGAACTTGTAACTATTTCAGTAAAGCTGTAGGTTAAAAAGTCAATACACAAAAATCATTTGTGCTTCTATACACCAACAAAGAAGTATCAGAAAGAGAAATTAACCCCTTGACATACAGAGACATCTCGGGTATGTCATGTGTTTTTTAAGCCATTGTAAACAATGACATATCTGAGATACATGCACATTTAATTTGCTTTGAGTGCAGTTATAATGCAAATATTAAGATAGTTATATATATCCAGTGTTAAAGCGTGAACTATAGAAATAATCCCTTTAAGGTGTCTGTTTTGAATTTGTACAAAAGTAACACGGAAAGCCAAGTGGGGTATTTGAGTGAAAACAGCGAGACTGATATTCAACAAATTCCTGTGTCTGACTCTTCAACAGAAGATTCAAATTCAAGTGAAAGTAGTCCTATCCAACATAATGTTCATAAACATGCAAGACCTATATATGAAGCAGTGATGATTGTGATTCAGGAGATGAAGAATGGAATTGGGAAGAATAAGAAAATGTTACAAATATAAAACCATTTACCCAAGTTGCTGGTATACACATTTTAGTTTTGCAAAGACTAGGAGCAAATCTTACACCTTTCTGTGTTTTAAAACAAGTGCTAAGTGATGATGATATTTTTGAAATAACTTAATGCAAACAAATATAATAGATGTGTAAGTCAAAAGATAAAGGGACCAGAACTCAAAAAAGGACAAGGAATGGTTTCTAGTAACAAGTGATGAAATGAAAGCATATCTTTTGTTACGTATCATAACGTCTCAAGTAGAGAAATCTAAAATAGATACATACTGGACAAAAAGAGCAATATTAGGGGATGCCAGGATAGCTCAGTGGCTGAGCGCTTGCCTAGCAATCTCGAGGTCCAGGGTTCAGTTTCTGGCCATGGCCCATGCAAACCCCATATGCTGAATTGCACTGCGGTGCAACTGGTAACTGCTGGGAGGGCTCAGCAGTGAAGGTTCTCGCCTCCCATGTGAACCCCCCGGTTCAGTTCCCTCCCTGAAGAGCTCCCACATCAAGCATACCAACATCACATCATAGGGGTACCAGAAGAAGAGAGAAAGCAAGGAATTTAAAGCTTGTTTAAAGCTTGTTTAATGAAAAACTTCCCTAAACTGGGGAAGGAAATAAATATATAAGCCTGGAAAAAAATAAAACTGTAATTTTTGTAGATGACAATATTATACATTCAAAATCCTAAGAAACGCACTAAAAAACTATTGCTGCTAATACAGGGGTGCAGGATAGGTATCAATATAGAAAAGTCAATTTTATATTTATGTACTTGCAACAAATAACCTGAAAATGGAATTGAAATAATTTCACAATAGCATCATACAAAATAAAATACTTAGGAATAAATTTAACAAAAGAAATACAAACTTTAAATCTGAAAACTACAAAACATTGTTGAAAGAAACTGAAGAAGATCAAATGAATGAAACAATATATTGGCTCAGAAGACTTAACATTATCAAATGGCAATAGTCCCCTAAATGTAAGAGTTAAAATTGTAAGAAAACAGATTACATCTTTATGACTTTGGATTTGCCAAAGGACTCTTAGATATGACACCAGAAGTACAAGGAACCAAAATGTTTTTTGATCAACTAGACCTCATCAAAAGTAACAACTTTTATGCTTCACAAGACACCTTTAGGAAAGTAAAAAAAGGGGATGTCAGGATGGCTTAGTCGCAGGGGTGGCGAACCTTTTGGCTATTGAGTGCCAAAGTTTATGAAATAAGAGTGTACTCGCCCGACTCACGTGCCAACCCATTGAGTGAGATAGAGGTATTGATTATTTTTATGTCTATAAGAGGCATAGGATGTTTTTATAACAAAAAACAATAATTCCACGTGCCGAAATAATTGCTCCACGTGCCACTTTGGGCACGCGTGCCATAGGTTCGCCACCCCCGCCTTAGTGGGTTGAGTGCTCATCTTGCAGCCCTGGTGCCCAGGGATCTTGTCCTGAACCCGGACCCTGTGGACCCATGTGCTGAACTGGGGTGTGTCCCCAGTTCGGTTTTCACCAGGTCGAGCTCCCATGTGAGAGGCCCTGGTTTGGCCCCCGCCGGGAGCGGACTTCCCATGTAGGAGACCCCCAGCAGGGGCGAGCCTCCCCGTGCGGAGGCCCCGGGCCTGGTCCCTGTCCTGTGCAGGTCCTCGCCCACCTGTGGAGTGAAACTATGGTATATCGACAACTGATGACACACAGCTATGGAGACGGCTCTGCCCCGCCCACCCCACCTCCTATCCCTCTGTCTCTCTGTCTCTCTCCCTCAAAAACAAAAATAAATCTTTTTTTAAAAGTAAGTAAAAAGAGGGAGCACCCTTCTAGTTAGATGGGATAATGCCTAATCTGTGAATCGCTTAATTAAAGCTATAGTAATTAGATTTTTTTTTTTTAAGGTAAAATGACAACCCACAGAATGGAAAAAAAATGTTTGCAACTTATGTGATAGGGGACTTATATTCAGAAAAATGTAAAGAACTCTTACAACTCAATAAACAGAAATCACCCAAGTGACAAACGGACAAAGAATTCGAATAGACGTTACTTCAAAAAAGATACGCGAATGGCCAATAAACACATGGAAAAAATACTCAATGTCATTAGTCGTTAGGAAAATGCAAATGAAAACCACCACCTCTCACTCACACCCACTAGGCTAAATAGAATCAAAAAGTTGGAGGATAATAAGTGTTAGCTAAAACACAGAGACATCAGAAGCCTCACACTCTACGGTATGGATGGAAAACAGTGCAGCCATATTGGGAAGCACTGTGACAGTTCCTCAAAATGTTAGACATAGAGTTACCGTATGATTTAACAATTCTACCCCCTAGGTATATGCCCAAGATAAATGAAAACATATGCCCACACAAAAACATACACAAATGTTTATAGCAGCATTGTACATGATAGCCAGAAATGGAAATAACAACAATGCTTATCAACTGATGGATAAACAAAATGTGGTATCTCCATACAAAAGGAATATTATTTGGCAATAAAAAGGAATGAGTGCTGATATATAGTACAACTTGAATGAACCTGGAAAACATTACCCTAACAGAAAGAAGCCAACCACAAAAATCCACATAATATATGATTCCATTCATATGAAAGCCCAGAACAGGGAAGTCTATAGAGACCAGTGGATTAGTGACTGCTTGGTTGGGGGTGAGGTGGAGGATGGGGGATGAACGCTAAAGCAGGCATGCAGTGTTTCTTTTTGAAGTGATAAAAACATTTTAAAATTGGCTATGATGATGATTACACATATCCAAATACGCTAAAAACCATAGAGCTGTACACTTTAAGTGGGAAATTGTACAGCATGTGAATAACATCTCAATTAAGCTGTTTTAAAAAAGAATAAGGGGGGGTGGTGGAGCTGGGATGGCTCAGCGGGTTGAGTGCTCGCTTTGCAGCCCTGGAGCCCAAGGATCAAATCCCAGCCCCGGCCCCGGCAGACCCCTATGCTGAACTGGGCTGTGCCCCCAGTTCAGTTCTTGCCGGGGCCTATGCGGGAGGCTCCCAGCCCAGTTCCTGCCCTGCGCAGCCCATGCCCATTTGTGAAGTGAAACTATATGGAAAACTAATGCTGTCAACTATGGAGACTGCTCTGGGCCATCCCCCTGTTCCTCTTTCAAAAAAACAATAACAGTAAATCTTTAAAAAAGAACAATGAGGGAGCTCATGTTAGATAACTTCAAGTTTTTTTCCCATGAAGTAGGAAACGAGGTTATCTGGAGAGAGAATGAAGTAGGGAATGAAATTGAAGCATGTTTCTGAGTATTATAGCTTTAAATAGTTTCTCTAATTCTGCCATTTGTATGAATGGAAAACAAATGATCCATGTCTATTATAATGGGTAATATTTACTGAGCTTTTAATATCTGCCAGGTACCTTGCTAAGAGTTTAAATCCCTAACAGACCAATGACATTAGCATTATTATTCCTATATTACAGAAGTTAATGCTTGAGACAGAGAAAGGACTGGAAATTGCTCAAGGTTGCCCAGCTATTACAATAAGGGGTTGGGACCAGGCTGTGAATACCAGATCTGCCTAACTGACTTTTTCACAGTCATGCTTGAATAAGGGTTTACTCTTAATTTCATTAAAGCAGTAGAATTGTGGTTCAAGAATATACATGAATTAATGGGATAAGATATAATGTATAGAAAAATAGTCAATTTATACAATAAAGTATTCATAAAGTTAACATTGTTAATTAATGGGGAAAGGGATAGTTTGTTTGATAAATGCACTGGGGCAATTAATCATTCATTTAAAACTTTTTTAATTAATTTTGATCTCATATTTTAAAATATATGTAATAGAAATCAGAGCAGTGGTTGTCGACCGAACAAAATGATCTCTGTGGAGCCACACTCTTATATGCAAATGTCTCGTGGTTCTTGGATCCAGCTGCCTGCTCTGCCAATAAGCCCTTCTTCTAGTGTCGGTTGCCATAAGGTTTCTTATAAGGGTGCAAAGGAAAGACTTTTATATGAAAACACCTCTTAAGAGTAAATTTACCCACTCTTTATAATACTCTTGGTATAATATTCTCCAGTGAATAAAGATATTCTCTTTCATGAAATTCTAACTAAAAAAACATAACCTATAGTGACTTAGAAATTAGTATATATTTAAGAGGCTGCCTAGTATAATGGAAATGGCCCTGAACCAGATGTAGTCGGGGGTTTGAGTTCTGCTTCTGATTCTGCTGCTGATTCAATGACTTGCTCCAAAATGCCCATCTCATTTCTTCAACCTTGTTGGTTCAATAAATGGATTGGACTAATGACTGTGGAACCTTCCAAACCTAAGATTCAGTAAAACCTACTCGTTCACACAGACTTTATATGAAACAGGTCACTTAAGCTGCAGCAGGTATGTAAAAGGTAAGATTTTCTTTGCTTTTTTATTTTGAAACAGGTGACAACCAAAACCAAGCAACTGAGGGATTCAGTTACCTGCACCCCTGGTAAGTTAGCACCCACGTCATCCCATTAATCTAAAGCAGTTTCTTCAAAATAAATCTTTTTTAGTAACAACTTCTTTAAACACAATAGTGTAGTAGTTTTGCCCACTGAAGCTTAATGGTCATGTCTCTAAAAGGGGTCTAATTATAGATACCGACAAGCCAGCCCAGCCCTGTACATACAGTGTGTGCTAAGATGTATTTAATAAGTTTAAAGAACTATAAAAACCCTGTTCTTCTCTAGCCTTGGGGGTGGGGGTGAGAGCCGCAGGGGAAAGCCAGTGTGCACCACACAGATGCACTGTGCAGTTTCCCCACAGCCCACCCCTGATCACACACACCACACACACAGACTGTCCTTCAGAACAGACAAGCAGCTCTCCCAAGAATCTGTTTCTCCAAATCTGTTTCCTCCAAAACTGACTGGAAGTTTGTTAGCGTCTCTGTACTGTTTGAGTGGAACCAGAAAGTAAGAAAATGCCTCCTAAACCTTCCAACTTAAATACAGGTCCCAGGAAGAATAACGCAAGTGAGTAAGACCTGAGATCTCCAACAGTTATCTCCAAGGATTCAGCCTGGGCCTCTGCAGGCTTTAGGGAAGAGGGCGTTGCCAGGTTACTCTTCTATCAGGAAAGTTAGTTGTCTGGGCACAGAGGCAGACGTAGGCCATGAGATGTCTAATGTAAAGAAGCCGACCTCCAAGATATCCTCTAAGAACGTATTTTGAAAGGCAGTGTGGTGGAGCACAGTGGCAGACATGGGTCTGGCTAGAATGGATGGAAGGGGTGAAAAGTGTTGTGAAGAGAACAGGAAATGTGTCACTGACCATTTAAGGGTACCTGAGATGGCATTTGTGGCTGGAAGACAGAGTTGGTTTGCCCTTTGCTGTTGAGCAGGGAAATGAGTTGGCATCACAGTGGCACCGGAAGCAGCGTCAAGCGTCCATGGTCACCTGCAGGTGGTGAGCCTGGCATAAGCTGATAAGGTCTGATTTCAGTTGTGCTGATGGAATCAGTAACAACTCCGGGTTGTGAAGGACAACCTTCCTTATCTAAAACGTAGCAGGTTATTCCTCCTCAGAGAGACCTCTGCGTTCTTTGATCACAGCCTGATCCAGTTCGTACCTGCTGTTCTTCAGGGCAGTGGGAAGGCAAAGGCTCGGAATCAGGTAGAACTGGCTTCAGATGCCACCCACCTGTGCTGCTTTCTGACTCATGGTCATCGTTAGTAAAATTAAGATAATGATACCTATCCTTCCAGAACAGTGTGAACATTAAGTGCAGTAACGTATACAAAGCGTCTAGCGTGTGGGAGGCGGTTGCTGTCGCTCTTGTCGCCCGACTTGCCCTTGCCCTTTTATAGTGTGATGTGCCCTTTCTCTCAGGAATGGTTAGACTCTCTGAACTCAAGTCAACAGTCCAGAATCCCAGGCCCATCAAGACCACCACGCCCTTGCCCGATGACATCATTACCCAGCGAGAGGACGCTGAGGAGGCCAAGGAGGACCAGGAGGAGGTGGGCGATGGTGATGATGACAGCGATGAGCTCGAGGCCTCGGTCCCAGAAAGTGGGCCAAGGAGGCGGCGGCAACCAGCCAGGCCACTGGAGGGGGCGACTCAGGCGGAGCCAGAGGACAGGTCCCGTGGGAAGAGGCAGAAGGACTTCGACGTACTGGAACAAAACGCATCCAGCGATGAAGAGAGCCACCGGAGAGAGAGAAATCGCACGGCGGAGCAGCCATGGACTCAGAGTCAACAGAAACTTCTGGAACTAGCATTACAGCAATACCCAAAAGGATCCTCAGACCGCTGGGACAAAATAGCCAAATGTGTCCCGTCCAAGAGTAAGGTGGGTGAGGCGGGGACAGGAGGCCTCCACGCTGGTGTTAGAAACCCACTGACATGGCTGCAGCCAGTCCTGCCTAACGGTTCTGCCATCTCACTGGTGTCCTCCCGTCTACAGTTGGGCGCTCTGTCTCTCCTTTACCAGTTATCTTCCCATGTATCCCCTGAGAGCCTGTGTGCTCTGTGCATGCAGTTGATGCGTGTGTGTGAATGAGATCCAGGGTCTAAGGTGGATCATTATACAGACCAGGCAGTTACTCTCAGAGAACATCCCACACACGGAACATGAACGTCACCCTCAGCCAGCCTGCCGGCCTCGAGCGTTCGCTCTGCTCTGGTGCTGGTTGCAGAAGCCCAGGGGGCTGGCTCGGCGGCGGCCTTGTCACTGTGAGGGCAGGGGCACGGTGGCAAGTCCTCCATGGTGGTCGGAAGCTCCCTCTGACCACAGTGAGGAGTGTGTTCCCCAAAATCACAGGCCCCACTAGCTGTGTGGCAAGCTTTTAACCAAGGGGACGTGTGTGGCAGACAGCATTGCCCTGATCACCGCTGGCCCCGCACGTGACTCACTCTGAATTCCACCACAGCACAGCGTGACCAGAGACCCTGCAGGCGCCTTGTGTGTGGGGTCAGTGCACCCTCAGTAGCCTTGACTGTTTATAATAGACTTTCCTCCCCATTTACAGCTTTTAGTATCGCTTAAATACACCTGCAGACAGTTCCCAAATAAATGCTCAGGCAGGCGGGAGGCTGGGTGTCCTCATGCAAAGCCAGCCCCACCCCTGGGCTCTGCCTTCTCCTTGGCTGGTGTGGAACTGTCGCCTCTTTCTTGACATGGTCTCCGGGGCTTCTTCCCTTGTAACTGTCCTCTCAGTCTGAGGCCCCAGGAACACTGAGAAATCAAAAGGACCAATCTCTTCTGCCTTCTGTGCCTATCACTCAGTAGCCTCTGGGCACATGGATGTTCATTTACATTCTTATTTTTTTTTAATTGAAATTCGATGTTGGAAGATCTAGCTTGTGGCCATGTGTGTCCCCATGTGTACAGGTCTAGTTATCTATCACCTACTTTAAAATGAGGAGGTCGAGAATTCCCGGGGAGAAAAACACAGCCACTAGCAGTTGATCTATTTGAGAAACACAGATTCTCCCAGCCTCTCCAACTGGTTTGCCAGAAGTAATTATTCTCCCTGAATCTCTAGCATCTGTTAGGACACACGCATATGCATGTGTGATGAATTAACATTGGTTTAAAATGAAGGAGCTGGAACTGGATCCCTAAGGATCGAACACTCAGAAACTCAGTACCTTGGGGTTTGGAAATGTTCCTGTTTCAACTGAAATCAGCAGCAGTTTTCTTGTCCTGCCGAAGTTCCGTTTAAGCTGTGACTTTGCAGCCAGGTCCAGGAGAGGTGGCCTGGGAACCGCTGGGAGCTCTGACCTGCACACAGGCTGCTGCTCAGGGCCCGCTCCATCCAGGGGAGGTGCTGGGACTGGCCGCGTCCGGCCTCACAGCTCAGGGGCCCCAATAGGCAGCAGAACTCATACTCAGAAAAGGCTGGTGGTTTAAATACCGCAGGCACGGCCTCTTCGGGGATGCAGAAAAGGCACCTACTAGAGTATACTGCCACAGCATGACTAAGCTAAGATGCTAGGAAGAGAATGAACGTCCATTCTCTGTCTAAGGACCTGCTGTGGAGAAATCAGTTTGTTCTACTCCTTAAGTTAGTCAGTGCTTCCAGTGCCATCAAGGTGCAGGTGTTTTGTAAAGAGAAACAGAAATGGATTCTGGGAAGTGCCCCTTCTCAGCGTCACCCCTCCCTGCTGCAGTCACAAGTCCCCAGCACAAGTGGTGACAGCTGCGGGCAGCTGGGATCTGAAGCTCTTCGTTCTGCACCTGAGGGGCTGGAAGGTGGAGGTGGGGCTGGGAGGAGCAGGAGGGAGCTCCGCACGCTCCCTGTGGGTGTCCTGCAGCCGGTGACGGGCCCCAGCAGGTCCTGCAGCCCCTCGGGGGAGGTGAACCCCTCGGAGAGTCATAGCGTGGCCTCTAGTTTGTTGGTTTCTCTGAAGCAACATGTGATGAAATAGTGAAATGTTAAAAATGGTCATCACAGTTAGCAGGTTGGAAGTCATGACCGTAATAACGCTGCCCGGGCCCTTCCCCACCCAGCCCCAGCGGGTCGCAGCATCCCGTGGGCGGGACACCCAGCTGGCTGCCTCCTCCACCTGTCCAGCCTCATCTGCCTGTGACCAGCTGGTCTCACCTGGATAGTTCGAGGCAGGCTCTGTGCGAAGAGAATGAACACGAGACCATCTCATCAGCACTGGGCGCAGCCAGCAAACAGGCAGGCCCCGCACGCTCGCCCCACGCAGGCCACGCCGACTTATGCGAGTAACTGTTCACCTCTCTTTTTCTCCTCCTACAGGAAGACTGTATCACTAGATACAAGTTGCTGGTGGAGCTGGTCCAAAAGAAAAAACAAGCTAAAAGCTGAATATGCTGGATGATGTTCACCTTCATTTTCAAAAATGGTTTTAAAACTCGTATGCAGAAATTTGCATTTTGTACCTCAGTATTTCTATACATCATGTGCCTTAGTAAAAAAAATTAAAAAAAATTTTTTAAAGAAATATTGTGCCGTATTGTTTAAATAAATACTATGTGAAAGGAGAAAAAGGATTGGGGTATTTTACAGATTTTTTCAGACTGCCAACTTTACTTTCTTGGGGAACAAACTGAATAGTGCTTTCTAACAACCAAACTGTCTAGTTTTAAAGAAACATATGAGAGAGCTAATGTGTAAGAACTAAAATTTCATGTGTTTCTTTGACCAAAGAACTCCCCAGCTAATGAGTTTACTGGTAGCAGAATGCAGGTGCCTGGGGAAGTTAACGTCACTATTCTGCACTTGGTTTTACTTGCCCTCTTCCTGGTCATGTGAACTGCCACCCTCCCTTGAGTGTGGCTGCTTAAATCTTCTGTCCTTTGCTCTGGGTTAGAAACAGTCTGCTGAGCGCAAACTACCTGAGCTTGAAAACCAAGTGATTTGATAAACTGTCCACAAAGATGTCACGTGTCTCTAGGGACTGATCTGAGGTACAGTTTCCCGGAGGAAACGCTGGCCATGATGCCTGCCTCTGCCGGGGCCCTGTAATCTTTCACCTGGAGGTCTGCGTGACACCAGGCCCATCCCTGTGAGGCCAGCCTCCGACCCAGCTCCCTGCACGCGCATTGTGGGGACTGACCACCCCAGAGACCTCAACAAGGGCGGTTGTGTGACAGCAAATTGCAAACTGGCCCAGTGTCATTTGGTTTTCGTGACCTGAGTCATTGGGCAGCAGCTCCATTCAGCCTCATCCCAGCCGTAGGCTGACCAGATGTCCCGTGTTAAACAGGACAGAATATGGCGGTACTGTCCCATTTCAAACAGTGCATATGGTCCGTCTGTGGACACCTTGAATTGAGCCCAGTGACACCAGGCTGACCGGAAGGCCCATTTGAAACGGGACAGCACTGTTGTTTTCTGTCATGTTCAAGACAGGACGTCCAGTCAGCCCACCTGGCCGGGAAGGAGTGTCTGCCTGTCCCACGGGTCAGTGCTGTCACCGGGTTAGGGGCCAGGCTGGTGGGAGGCACGGCCCTCGCCTTGTCCCAGCAGTGCTCACACCTCTAAGAACAAACCAGAGCTGAGCCAGACACAGGATGGCACCGGGGTCAGCATCCCGCCCCACCCCCCATCCAGAACATCCTCCCGAAGACAGTGCTGCCGTGAGGTGGTTACTGTGCGCCCATTTACATAAGGAAGTCGCAGAGAAACTTGTGCAGGGAGGGCAACAAGGCAGAGAAGGAGGGTGTTCCGGCTGCAGGCCGGGCCCCGGCCCCTCCTGTCTCTGAGTCCAGCCTCAGGCCTGGGGGTCATGCAGCCTGTGACATTCTGTGAGTATCAGGGGGCCCTTGCTGCACGGCTGCCCTCTTCCGGGGATGCAGCTGCTGAGTGTTGGAGGAGGACTGGGGCGGGCACAGCCACACCCAGGGAGTGACATCACGGCCAAGAAACGAGGGAGCCCCCAAAGGAGTGCACCACCCCGATCACGTGGGGAGTAGCACAGGGCTCCCAGGGATGCTCGCGGACCCCCTTCAGGTGGCCAGTCCCCAGAGCAGCTCTCCCCGAGCCCGTCCCTTTGAAGCCCCAGCTTGTTACCCGCACCTCCAAGGCCTGGCTGTGACGTGAGGTGCTGTGTTTTGCCTCTTTGTTCCTCAACTGGAAAAATGGGGACTAATGGGAGCATTCCACCTCTCCTTGCTGGCGGGGGCCCTGCCCAGGGCACACAGGATCCTCTATTTGGGGTGTGCAGTGTTCTGGGAAGAGCATCCCCATCTTTCACTAGGTGCCCCAGGGCTCTCTCAACCGCAAGGTTAGCAGCCTCTGCTGCGGGTGTTGACTGGTGGTGTGGTGTAAAGGAGCCCTCAGGCATGGCCTCCCCGGACAAGGGCTGAACCAGGCTGTTCCAGGCTCGTTTCCTGCCCTGTGGTTGCAGAGGCACATGTCCGAGCTGCCTAAGAAAAGGCCTCTTCAGGGGCTGCCTGGCCCTGGGCTCTTCCTCGCTTACGGCTAAAGATGGGGCAGAGTTTGAGAGTCAAAAGCCCCATGTCTGAATCCTGGATCAAGTCTAGAACAAGGAACGGGGATGGAGACACGCAAAGTGCTTGGATTTCCTGGGGTTGGTGTGGAGGCTGGGCACACTCTGGGCACTGAGGAAATATTTCCACTGAACTTAGAAGGTGCTGGCCGGGCTCCGCTCAGTCCTCCACCAGTGCATCCTCCCCTCGGCCCATGCCAGCCTCCCGCCCCCACGCACCCCACATGGCCAGGCGGGGGGCTCCACCCTGGAGGACTGAGCCTTTGGTCCTGTAGCGACTGAGATTTACTTTCTCCACTGGGGCAAACTCTCTCAGCTAGCAGGCCTCTAAACCATTTATAGCACCATGTTTAAAGCCTGATCACACATTCTCTCATGTAGCCTCACAAATCCCGCCACTGGCTGAGCAGGTCCAGCCAGCAGCCAGCTGTCCTCCCGCCAGGTGCTGCCCCCATCCCGGAGGTGGGCTATGCCGGCCGGGCCGCCTCCTTCCTCAGCCCTGCCTGTGCCTCACGCTGTTCCTGACACGGGGTCATCCCTAAGCAGCCTTTCTTAGATTTCCAGCAGATAATGTGGCTCCTCCTGGGAACTACTGAACGTCTTGCACCCCATTTCCCGACTAAGCCCCACGTGCCTGGCAAACATCCCGCCCCCTGGAGGCTGAGCTTTCCTGCTGGAACATCGCAGCTGGTGAATTCACTCTTCTACTGGGCTGGTTCCAGACTCCCTTCTCGCTTTTTGAATAAAGGCATCATAAGCTTTCCACTGTAGGTGTCTGGGTTTCTTAATGCCTTAAAAATGCCCCTTACAGGGCTGCTGGGATGACTGAGTGCTTGTCTTGCAGCCCCGACGTCTGGGGACTGAGTGCCGGTCCATGTGCTGAACTGCAGCACCACTGGTAACCACTGAGATGGCGATGAAGGGTCTCGCCTCCCATGCAGGAGGCCCCCGATTCAGTCCCCGCCCCACGTGACCCCACATCCACCTGTGGAATGCAACCGTGTCACAACCAATGATGTGCAACTATGGAGACTGCTCTGGGCCCTCCCCCTTCTCTCTTCTCTCTCTCTCTCTCTCATCTTTTCTCAATGAAGTAAATCTTTCAAAGGAATGAAAAAAAAAAATGCCTCTTGCAAAAGGACTTTATCTTGATATGTGGCAGTTCAAGCCCTGCCCCCAGACCAAGGCCTCTTACCCGTTTGAACATAGAGCGAGCGAATCCCCTTAGCATACCTACTGTCGCCTCCCCACCTACATCTATAGGGTATATGTAGTAGTTTGCTTTAGCAGTTCGATTTTTTTTTCCCTAAAATTTAAATGACACGGCTTAAATTGTGATATCCTACACTTATTGGGTGGTCATATGTCCCCAGGTGCCTAGGACAGTCCTGGTTTAAACCTGTCTCACTACACTCGTTTGGACAGCAGTGGCTTGGTCACCTGTCTGTGAGGGATTTGCTAAAAGATGGCCAAGCCCAGGGATCCTGGAGGGATCCCGAATAGCCCCAGGAGGATGGGAAGCTGGGAGCCTCAGCATTCTTTCTGTTTGCTTTTGGCTTAGAAAGCCCACCTCCACCCCAGGATGGAGGGGTTTTGCTGGCCCTGATCCCCAGCTCCCCAGAAGCACGCAGCCCACCCACGGGACACGGAGGCCCAGGGAGACACCTGAGTCAGAGCCCAGCCTGACCAGTGTTTCTGGCACCTGGCTGCCATCAGCGCTCACAGGCCTCCCACGCCCCTGTGTGGTCTCTGTCCCCTGGAGATTGGAGGCTGTTTCTAGAGGCTGAGAGAAGGTGAGGCCTCTGATGGGACCTACTTCACGGCAGTGACTTGGGCTAGTCAGGGTTCACCGTTTGGTAAAAACAGACTTTGATCATCCACCTTAATTCTAAAGCCCCCTCCCCACAATATGGTCCTAAAACAAAGCCAGCTTTCCAAACAACAGGCTGGGGAGTGGGTGGCAGTGTCCCAGCTCCTTGTGTAACTGCACTTCAGACTTGCAGACGTGGGTAGGTGCTCTGGGGTTGGGCCAGGCCCATGAGCATGACAGAAGTCACCTCTGAGCAACCCCCGCTGCGGTTCCCAGGGCTTCGTAGGAGGAGCGCAAGAAAGTCCTTTATAATCTGTAAAGGTGTGTGTGGTGGGGGGGTGGCCTGGGTCTGGGGTCACACATGGAGAAAGGGGTCTCTTCCAGCCACTTGTAGCGACATCCCGCCTCACTGCCCCTGCCGGCTGTGCCTCAGCTCCACCTGTGGCTGCGATCACGGCGTGGCAGTCCTGGAAGCCACCCCACGGTCTTGGCAGAAGTCCCAGCCTCCTGTCTGAGTAAACGGCTTGGCCTTCAGCCTTCGACTTTAGTCACTGGGGAGCTAAATTAACACGCTGTAAAACTGAGCCGCCACAGTTCTTTTTCCCTCTGGTCTGGAGGAAAAAAAGAATGGCTTCATGTAGGACAGAAAAAGGAACACCACTTGAGCAATCCGACTCCCGGGCGGGGGAACGGCTAGTAGCTGAGAAAGCAGTGTCCACAAGGGAGCTGGGGAAATGTTCCCAACACTGGACCTCCCCGTGTCGCAGGTCGGCGGGGGGCAGGGCGAGACCCCCCTGCCCCTCCTTGCACCCCCCAGACGCCAACAGTGCCAGGGCTGCTGAGATGGGACAGCAGCCCCGCCTCCGTGCCCTGTGCTGTCCTCCCTCTTCAGAAACCGCAGCAGGAACGGGAGGCAAGTACACAAGGGTCACTCTGCAGGGAAGCTGACGGCCTGCCTCCCCCTTCACTGCCGGTGACAATCGCCCCCACATCAGCGTCTCCCAGATGACTACCGGGCTTGACTCAGCTGAGCCCATCTTTGGTTAACACAGGTTCGAACGGGATCCTAGTTTTACAGAATGAAGCTGACCAAGATTTGAGCAGCAATGAGACTTCTTTTCTGAAACTTTGTACATCCTAAATTATAATGGGAAACAAAGGGTCTCTGTCATGTTTTCTTTTCTGCCATTACTCGAAAAGAAATATTTTGTAAAGTTTAAGATAAAATATCAAATTGTTTACCCCAAATTATCTTGGTTCCAATCTGTTTCACAAAGAAAGACATTATTGCAGGAAAAAGATGTTTCTAGATACTTGACTGGCCTGCGGCTCCCCTTTTTAAGAGGCTTGGCTTAAGAAATAATTTTGGAAATCTTCTCTTTGGCTAAAATGAGATCTATCCTGTTATGTTAAAACTGGAATTTAAGAAATCGATGTGGGGGATGCCAGGATGGCTCAGTGGGTTGAGCATTCGCCTTGCAGCCCCGGGGACCCAGGATCGAGTCCCGGCCCTGGCATGGGAGGCCCCCGGCTTGTGGGAGCGTGACTCCCATGCTGGGGGCCCCTGGTTCCCACCCTGCGGGGCCCCCGCCCACCTGTATGGAATGAAACTGTTGAAAACTGATGATGTACCACTATGGAGACTGCCCCCTCCCTCTGTCTCTCTCTCTGTCAAAAACAATAAAATAAATCCTAAAAAACAAAAAATTCAATGTGAAAATTTTTGCCTGGGGCTGTCTTGTAATAGGAGGGAAGATTCTAGCCGAGGGCGGGGCTATACCCCTGACAACGAACCCAAACTGGTTTCAATCCTCAGACAGCTCTGCATCCAGCTCCTGGCAGCAAAGAAAGGGGCTCCTGTTTCCCAGGCGCTGCAGGGGGGCCAGGACATGCGACAGGCTCCCCAGGAATAAAGCCGTGCGTGAGGGCAGGGCCCCAGGCCAGAAGCCACCGCCAAGTGTGGCCACCTGAGCCTTTGGTATCTTGTTCCAGGTCTTGGGTTAGATACTGATTCCCAAAACCAACCCAAAAACTGAAACTGCAGTAGTGGAGCAAGAAGGCCGCCTCTCCTGACAGAAAGGTCAAACGCAGGTCATAAATCAGAAGAAACTTTCGAGAACCTGAGGAAGAAGTGGGGTGCTCTGAGCGCCCAGGGCGGCAGGTCCCACCCCTGCTTCATGAGGTCACAGCGCTGCCCCCCCCAAACTGCACTCAGTCCCACAAGAAAACCCAAGACTAAGCATTTACATGCGCAATTAAAATGTCAGTGTCACACGGGGGTAACAACGGGGCGCCTGACTCCCCGCTGGAAGAGGGGCTCCCTGCAACTGCTCCAGGCAGGCTCCCTCAGCCGGAAGGCTGTATGGCGGGGGTCCCCAGGAAGGCAGAGGGGCCAGGTCATGACTGATGGGCAAGGTCAGGTGACCTGTGAACCTATCACCTTCCCCATCCTGAGTGCACACGGCTCACCCGGCAGCCCCAACAGAACCCGGGTCTAAGCCCCACTCCAAGGCCCCAATTTCAGGGGTCCTGGTGGAGAGAACCTGCCCCGGATTTGAAATTTCATTAGATTCCCATGTCCAGCCCGGGCGGAGAACCACTAAATGAGGCCCAGAGTTTGCAAAGAAATGTGCACCTTGTTTTGTTCAGAGAGCCCTGCGAACGCGAACAGTTCAGCTGCAGAAAACACCTGTCCGTACTTGCTCTGGGAGGAGACCAGGAGACCCCGCAAGAATGCTGTGACAGGCACAGCGGCAGTGCCAAAAATGCAAAATCTCCTAATTAATCCGTCTGCTTGTTAAGGGAGCCAAGCGAAAAACACCAGATGCGTCCATCTGAGTTAGAGAGAAAACAAATTAACTCCATCAGCAAAAAAGTGCACGTCTTGCTTGGAGTTCAAACTTCAGAAGATGCTGCTGGTGCAACCCTGACGCTGGGAGCTGAGCGCTGAAGCCCCTGGGTCACCTCTGTTCTTGCTGGCTTCACACACGCCACCAGGAAACAGGGACACATTCTGCCTGTCCTGCCCGCCCCTCGCGCCGCCGATAACTTCTCCTTCTCATGTCCCAGAAATGCCTGGCCGCTGACCCTGCAGGTCTGCCCTTCAGTCAAGGGCCAGCGCCTGGTGGCACGTGCCCTCTCAACCTTCCGCAGCTTCCCGTCCCTTGTGGGATGAAGTGGCCGCAAATGGGAGCTCACCCAACTCCGCCTCAGGTGCCTGTGTAGGCACTTCCTCCCCCACCTGCTTCTTCAGTCTTGGTGTCCCTCCCCCAGGGCCTTTCTTCAGCCTGTCCTTCTGGTCCTGTTCTCTCACCCTTGTGACTTCAACGACCCCCTGCATTCCCCAGACCAGGGTCACCTTTCTCATTCCTGAGCCCCTAGAGGTTACAGTCCCTCCCAGAGAGCTGGGGGAAAATGCTTACAAATCACTAGCCAGGAGGCAGGGACAGTCTGTTAGTTCCGTCCCCGGAAAAGCCTCCCTCTGGTTGAAACCCCGGACTCTTCTGGCCATGCTCATGAACCCGAACTCGCCTCTCATAACCTCAGCTGCATCCTTCTAACTGGTCCAACTCCCGTTCCCACCGTGGTGCCTGGCTTCTTTTCCGGTCCGCTTGGCACTGTCGGGCCCCTGAGTGCAGTGGGGCTGCTCTGGGCCAGGGCAGTGGTGGCAGCAAGCCCCAGGCAGCTCACGCACGCCTGGGCAAGGTCAGGGGAAAGACGGCGTTGGCCACTGCCTGGGAACTAATGCAGAGCCCAGGTCAGCTCACATGCCAGGTCTGTGTCCAGTTACAGCCGAGCCTGGGAAAGGCCCGGCTCTTACGCGGACACGGTGTGCTTGAGAAGAGCTCAGCTTTGCGGGACAATGCGGGGTGGAATGGTGACGGTGGCTCAAGCTGGACATGTGAGTTGAGCCCAAACTCTGTGGGGCCGTCTGCTGTGCTCACTTACAAATGAACCACGTGCTGTTACTCCGTGGTGGGTGTGGGGTAGAGCTAGGGGTCGTCCTCTCCACCTTACTTGCCTCAGATATTGTTCGTATTTGCACAATTTACACTTGACAGCTATGTGACTGCTTAGCCTCTCCAAACCTCAATTTCCTGACCTGTGAATTGGGAAAAGACCACACCCCTAACAGTGTGAACATGGAATGAGACCATGTGCACCCAGCAGCCCGAAGGCCAGGGGGGTTAGCTGTGGCTTCACTGACAACCTGCTCTAACTCTCCCAAAGTAGGAAAGGGCATCCGGCCACGTGGCAGCTAACCGGGGGTGAGTGTGGGACGGTCCTTACGCACTGACCAAAGGCCTACAACTTGTTCCACCCAGAAGGAACCAGAAGCGTCAGGCACTGCGAATAAACCTGAAGACTTCAGTCATTTAAGGCTGCTCACAGGATTTAAGAATTTCCAGGGAAGGGAGTACCAGGATGGCTTAGCAGGCTTAGCACTTGCCTGGCAACCACACGGTCTGCGGATCGGGCCCTGATCCCAGCCGATGCAAAGCCACGTGCTCAACTGTGGCACCGCTGATAACCACCAATGGCTCAGGGGCGAAGGTTCCTGCCTCCCATAAGGGAGCCCCCCTGGTTTGGTTCCCACCCCTCACAGCCCCACACCCACCTGTGTGGAGTGAAACCATGTCACAACTAATGATGTACAACTATGGAGACTGCCCGGGGCTCTCCTCCCTTCTCTCTGTCAAAACAATAAAATAAATCTTAAAAAAAAAAAAAGTGTTTTTTTTCTCCCAGGGAAGAGGCAATAACTTGGAATTGGTTATACGGGCTGCTGTTTATGGATCCCAGATCTAGAAAATACACCTTTGCCCTTCCAACATCACCTCCTCCCTTCCCCTTGCCATCTGCCAAAATTTTCTCCGAATTTGCATCTTCGTGCCCGTTGCCTTCCTTAGCACTCTGTAATCTGCCTTTTATAGCCGTGGAAAACAGAAACCACATTCCAGAACCTCATCAAGAACTTCCTTCTGGTAAACCTATAGCATTTTTCTGACCCCTGTTCTGAGCCCATAAAGCTCACAGCCTCCTCCCCAAAACCTGTTTTCCATGGTGCTGCATGGTCCCTGGCAACCTGCCTCTGTCCTACTTGGTCACGTCCCCGAATTCCCAGAGACTGTCTCCCCTAAAAGCTCCTGCTGTTGAGGTAGGACTTGTAGCCTCAGAAACTGCCAACCCCTCCAGATTCCACGAGGCACCTCACTGGTCACACCAGTAACAAGGGGAATGTATTCAGTGCCTGCAGCTGGAGAAAAACAAGCACCAGTTTCTTCCAGCTACACTGACCCCCATGACCAGGACCCGACCTCCAGCTAATTATAATGTCATGATCATCTCATTAGCATTGCAGTTACATCATGCATCTAACACAGTGACAGTTCCCCAGGAACGAAATAAGGAAGAAAAAGCAGGAACCAGAGGGTCCAGCCCAGGGGAGGAGACATCACCTATTCCCACCCTGGGAGGAATAAATACCCCTGATCCCACTTCTTTGCATGACTCCTCTGAGTTGGCCTGCACTTTTCCACTAAAGTACGAACTTCCATTTTCATACGTCACTTTTGCTTTCCTACCTCTGTCCTGCTCTTGACTTCTTTCTTGTGTGGAGACCAGAGCCCAGAGCCCAGTCACGGCTGCTCCAGACTGTCCTCTCTCCTGGTTGTCCCCAGAGCCTCCACAACACTGTAACAAACTGGCAAAAATGCATGCCATCCCCCACCACCCACACCAGCAAATGGATCCCCAGCTGGGGTCAGGAGAAGGCCTTGGCTGAAGGCATGGCTTTCATTTGGAAAACTGGTTAATAAATACGGAGGGTTTCCAGTTGTGGGTCTGCGAAACTGGTCATCAAAACATACCCTTTCTAGGCAAAGTCCCTTTTCATAGAAAGACATAGCCCTGAAACTTGTCGAAGAGGATGTGACAAGCTGAGATTTGGGGAAAGTGCACATCGGGGCCAGAAAAATCACTGTTACAGCAAACAATGCAAACTTCAGTTTCTAAAATAGTTCAAGAGTGTGTATGCAGCTTCTTATTTGACAAAAGCAGGCCACAACATTATGTATACACTGTGATTCAGCTGTGTAGGACGAGTACATATAAAAAAAGGAAATATAGGAAAATTAGATATATGTATACATTTTAATATAAAAATTGCCAGCAGGCTGATGCAGTACTGGGAGGTTTTTCTTTTTTTCTAGTTTTCAGATTTCTTTGAAAAGTGATCGGGATAATTGTTGTAACGTAAAAACTATGTTAATGCGAGCACAGAACGTGCTCCGAGCACCCGGAGGCAGGTGTGCTCACGTGGAACGCTGGCTGCGGGCTCCAGGCCCAGTGCATCGCAGATTTGGGAGACAGACAGGGAGCGGCAAGGACACCTGCACAGGCGTACGCACATGAACAGAACTGCCTCACCACAGCCTTCGCTCCCTCAGACAGGCCTTTTCATCTGTCTGTTGGCCGTTTGTATGTTTTCTGCCCATTTCTTAACAGCCAACAGATATATGAAAAAATGCTCCACTTCACTAGCAATTAGGGAGATGCAAATAAAAACCACAATGAGATACCATCTTACACCTGTTAGAATGGCTATCATCAACAAGACAAGGGATAACAAGTGCTGGAGAGGCTGTGGACAAAAAGGAACCCTCATACACTGCTGGTGGGAATGCAAACTGGTACAGACACTATGGAAGGCTGTATGGAGATTCCTCAAAAAACTAGGAATGGAATTACCATATGACCCAGCCATCCCACTACTGGGCATCTACCCAAAAAACCTGAAAACCTTAATCTGCAAAGTTATATGTGCCCCAGTGTTCATCGCAGCACTGTTCACAGTGGCCAAGTCATGGAAACAGCCAAAGTGTCCTCTGATAGATGACTGGATAAAGAAGTTGTGGTACATTTACACAATGGAATACTACTCAGCAATAAGAAAAGATGAAATACAGCCATTTGTGTGACAACATGGATGGACCTTGAAACCATCTTATTAAGAGAAATAAGTCAGACTGAAAGAATCAAGAAACATATGACCTCACTTATAGGTGGAATATAAAACTTAAAATAACAGAAATTAAAGCTCATGGACACAGTCAATAGTTTAGTGGTTACCTAAGGGTAAGGGGGGAGGGGGGTGGAGAGATGGGAGGGAGTAGGGAGAAGGCATCAAATATATGGTGATACAAGGAGAGCTGATTCTGGGTGATGAGTACACAATGCGATGTATAGACAACGTAATGTAGAATTATACACCTGGAACCTATGCAATTTTTGCCAATCAATGCCACCCCAATAAATTTAACAATTTTTTCAAAATAAACCCTAATAAAAGGACAAGCCTACCAGATTTCAACTGTGACCAAAACCACAATCCAAGGAAACACACTTCACAGAAATCTCTACTGTACTCAGAATTATAAACATCCAGTTATCAGTATGAAAGAGATGTTTCTTTTACTGCCAATAAACAAGGTGAGGAATGAGGCCACAGTGGAATAATAGTGGCATGATTTCGTAACAAGACAAAAATTTAAAAATACAATGGCGTACAAACATTTACAAAAGTTCACAACTAGTTCATGGTGAAAGGCCTTGTTCAATTTATACAAAAAGATGGTGTCATCGATGGAGGTTTCACTTTCAGTAAATAAAACTAAGATGAATAGCATTTGTCTCCTTGAGAGTTCTAAACTTCGAAACAGGGGAAGCCGGGATGGCTCAGTGGGTTAAGCGCTCACTTTGCAGCGCCAGGGACCGAGGATCGAATCCCAGCCCCGGCCCGTGCAGAACCATATGCTGAACTGGGAGCTCCCTCAGTTCAGTTCTCTCTCTGTCTCTGTATCTCTCTCTCTCTCTCTCTGTCAAAATAAATAAGTAAATAAATAAATATTAAAAAAAAAAAAAAGAAAAAATTTTAAACTTCGAAACTAAAATCCATTCCCTACTTTTAAAAGCAAAATTCCATGTCCTTGTGAGGCACTATCGTGAGGAGACGGTTATGGTGGTCATCAGTCTTCTGCCTGGTTGACAGAGCAACTTGGCTACTTGGTTTTTTTCTTGGTGTTCATTACTTGCTCTGCACCCACACCGCCACTCACATGCCCACAGACTAAGGCACAGAAGACTAGACAGGAACCAGCTGATGAAAACCCCTTCCCAGGCAGAGCGCCCTGTGCAAGCCTCAGGGCTGAGCGCTGAGCAGATGCCGCTCACACCACCCGGAGCAGGATCAGCAACAACAGGGACCCACGTGGCAGCTCGGGGCACCCAGCCTCAAGTAAGTTAGACAGCTACAAAAGCACCAGGACTCTAATACAAGTAAAACAGCCAAGGTGAATCACTCATTTTTTAAGAAACGGAAACTGCACAGCCAAGTCTTATTTTGTTTATATTATTTGGAAAGTGTGAAAACCCGACAAGGAGTTAGTGAAGAGTCACCTGTCATTGCTTAGAAGAGACAAGACATTTCAGAATCAGGTAAATTATTCATCATTTGTGTTTAAAAATAAGGAAGTCTTTCCAGGAACCTAAAATTTACTCCTTAAGAAAGTTAAAAGCCTAGAACCAGTTTTCCTTGTTTAGTCAATTCTTAATTACTAGGAGCAAATACCACAGATCAGTATGTTCTCGTTCAGTTAGGTCTGGGATAAAGGCTGGGCATTTGCAAAGCACCACAGGTGACTCGGACGCTTCCTGAGACCCAAGGACCGCAGAATAGATCTGGATTTTTCTTCCATTTCAATGCCTTTGGTTAAAGCTAACTATATAAAAAAGAGGAATTTCATCTTTATCAAGCAGGAATATGACGTTATTATAATTGTCTCATCTTGACTTTATTTTCCTTTTATCTCCACTGTGATTATTTTCCTGTTTACATTACACGCAACTGTCAGAATGTGCTCTTTCTCTCACCCAACAATTACGATTTAAACACAAGGTCGGCTTGCTCTGTACAGAACTTTGCAGTGTGTACCGAATTACTCATAAGCAACGTTTAGATAATTCCAAGATGAAATTATATTGATGTTCCAAAACACACTCAAAGACACTGGAATAAACCCACACGAGACACCAACAGTCTTCATCCTCTCTCCAAACCAGAATGGCACAGTGAGGTCACCAAGTTGGTGACACAGGTCATTCCCGACATCACTTCCCTTCATAAGAACTGACAACTGTTCATGGAGACAGCACCACTTTGGAGACTCCTAGAACCCCAGCACCTCAGAGACCAAGCCAGACACTACCAGGGTGCAAGGGTGGCTGCGGCTGCCGGCTCTGTCCCTCCCCCCGGCCAGCACCACACGGGCCCAGAGGGCGCCGAGCCTGCAGCACCTCCAGCCCCCATGCCCAGCTCTGAAGGTCACTTTGCGGGAACCCCTACTCCAGTTCCGCCCCATGGGGATCACAGGGGGATCTGTGGGGCTCAGCCTCTGGGAATCTGACTGTGATGGGAGGAGGGCGAGGGGCTCGCAACAACCAGCACAGAGTTCCTACCTGCAGTAGCCACGAGTAGCCCTCAGCAGCAGCTTCCTCATCTGCAGAGCTGAGACGAGTGCAGCGTGGCCAGGGGATGTGCCGGCACGCAGGTCTGCCCTGCTTAGGCAGTGGGGCTGCTTTATAGCTCTGCCCACAGCTGCTGTGGCTCCTGACCCCTCCCCACCAGACAGCCTGACCAGAAACACCTGGGAGGCTGCTTGGGGCTGGCCCTCCTGGTCCACCTAACTAGGGGAGCTCATTCACAGCCCCTCCCAGGGCTGAGTGCAGCGCCGGCCACCTGAGCAGAAGTGCAGCCGGAATATTAGGGGAGCATTCACAGCCCGGCCCAGGGCTGAGTGCATCCTGCCGCACCTGGCCACAAGGCCTGACCAGGTCACTCGGGCAGAGCAGAGCATCACCAGAGCAACGCACTGCCCTCAGGGTGCGGGCTGGCCTGGGTGGAGCCCCAGAGACATACAAGTGCCAGTGTCCACTCCGTCCAGGCAGGGTACTGGTTTGCGGCCCAGTGCTCAGTGCAGCCCTCAGCACACCTGAACGGGAACGCCTCACCAGGGCAACCACTGTGCAGCCCACCCAACGGCGCTGCGTGCTGTGGGGCGTGAGCGGAGCCCACAGCCTGCGGTTCCCCAACCTGCAAAGCGAAGCGGGTGGCTCTGCGTGACCAGGGAATTCAGGTCACAGTCCTGCCTGATCCAGGTCCCTAAACAATGAGCCACACAGTCCCCAGGGCTTGTTCTGCTGCCAACCAAAGCAGGGAAACTAATTCAGAGCCCTGCCGAATACTGAGTATAGTCCCCAGTCCCAACTGTCTAGGAAACCTGACCAGAGAGCCAGGCAACTGCTACCATATAGGCTCCCTTGGCAGGGAAGCAAGCCAGCAGTCCCATCAGATTGTTCTCAGACAGCAGCACTCCCCACCCACCCCCGCCCCTAGGACTCAGGCCGTGGCCTCAACTAAAAATAGATCCTGAATGTAGGGCCCACCTGCTCAAGGATGTTACCAGCAGATCTATCCAGAAATCCAAAGGGAACTATCTGGTGAAGAACTACCAAAGTGAACCTATAAAACCTAGAAAAGGAGACAGCTTATTCAAATGCACAGATTCCAATGTAAGGAATCAAGAATCATAAAAAATCAGGTAAACATGACACCACCAAAGGAAACAAATGAAGATCCAATAACTGATGTTAAAGAAATGGAGATCTTTGAACTCTCAAGAAATTCAGAGTATCAAACATATGGTGATGGAAAGTGAGCTGATTCTGGGTGGTGAGCACATAATGTGATGTATAGACAATGTAATGTAGAATTGTACACCTGGAAACAATGTAATTGGTATCAATTAATGTCACCCCAATAAATTTAAACAAAAATTCAGAATAGGGGATGCTGGGATAGCTCAGTGGTTGAGCACTAGCCTCACAATTGCAAGATCCTGGGTTTGATTCCCAGCCCCAACCCATGCAAACCCATATGCTGAACTGCGGCACAACTGGTAACCAGGAGGATGGCTCAGTAGCGAAGGTTCTCACCTCCCATGCAGGAGGCCGCGGGTTCAGTTTCTGACCCGCACAGCCCCACATCCACCTGTGTGGGATGAAACCATGTCACAACTGATGAAGAACAACTATGGAGACTGCTCTGAGCCCTCCCCCATTCTCTCTCGGTCTCTCTCTCTCTCTCCCCCTTACCTTCTCTCAAATAATAAAATAAATCTTAAAAACAACAACAACACAAAACTCTCAAGAAACAAAAGCCTAAGACCAGACAGCTTCACAGGTAAACTCTACCAAACATTTAAAGAATTAATACCAATCCTTGTCAAACTCTTCCAAAAAAAAAAAAGAGGGAACCCTTCTGAAACTCATTTTACAAGGCCAGCAATATGCTGATACCAAAACTACACACAAGAAAAATTCACATGTCAATATCCCTAATGAACAAAGATGCAAAATGCAAAAATTTTCAACAAAATATTTGCAAACTGAATTTAAGGACACATAAAAGGATCATAAACTATGATCAAGTGGGATTTATTCCAGGGATAATTTGTGGCTCAACATCCACAAATTAAAATCATGTGATACACCACATTAACAAAAAGGTTAAAATTATATGATCGTCTCCATAGATGCAAAAAAACCTTTGACAAAATTCAACATCCATTGACAATTAAAAACTATCAAGAGTGGGTTTAGGGGAAGCTGGGATGGCTCGGTGGGTTAGGTGCTCACTTTGCAGCCCCGGGGACTGAGGATCGAATCCCGGCCCTGGCCTGTGCGGACCCATATGCTGAACTGGGGAGCTCCCCCAGTTCAGTTCTCTCTCTGTTTCTGTCTCTGTATCTCTCTCTCTCTCTCTGTCAAAATAAATAAATAAATAAATAAATAAATAAATAAATAAATAAATTTTTTTTTTTTTTTAAAGAGTGGGTTTAGGTGAAACGTACCTCAATATAATAAAGGCATCATAACATGACAAGTCCACACAAACATCATACTCAACAGTGAAAAGCTATTATAAAAAAGCTTTTTCTCTAAGATCAGGAACAAGACAAGGATGTACAACTCTCACCAGTTTTCTTCAACATAGTATTGGAATTAGAGTAATTAGGCAAAAAATAAATAAAAAGCCTCCAAATTTAAAAGGAAGAGAAAACTGTCGCTATTTGCAAATACACTCCATCAAAAAAAAAAAAGAAAAAAGGAAAAAAGATAAGCCAATTCAGTAGAATTGGATACAAAATCAATATACAAAAATCTGTTGCATTTCTTTACACTAATAACAAACTATCAGAAAGAAAAATTAAGGGGAAGCCGGGGTGGCTCAGCAGGTTAAGCACTTGCTTTGCAGCCCCAGGGACCGAGGATCAAATCCTGGCCCCAGCCTGTGCGAACCCATATGCTGAACTGGGGTGTGCTTCCCATGTGGGAGGCCCCCAGTTCGGTTCTTGCCCCACATTCAACCCCCGGCCCAGTTCCCGCCCTACGTGGCCCCTGCCCACCTGTGTGGAACAAAACCACATCAAAAACTAATAACATAGAACTATGAAGACTGCTCTGGGCCCTCCCCCTTCTCCATCTCTCCCTCTCTCTGTGTCAAAAAACAATAAAAGAAGGAAAAATTAAGACAATCCCATTTACAAGTGCATTAAAAAGAACAAAATACCTAGGGATAAATTTAACCTGCATATTGAAAACTACAAAACACTAATAAATTTTAAAAGACACAAATATTTCATACTCATGGAGTGGAAGAATATTGTTAAAATGTCCATACCTACCTACCCAAAGCTATCTACAGATTTAGTGCAATCCCTTTCAAAATTCCAATAGCATTTTTCACAGAAATAGAATAGTCCCAATATTTGTATGGAACCACAAAAGACCCCAAACAGCCAAAGCAATCTTAATAAAGCTGGAGGCATCACGATCCCTGATTTCAAACTATTATCACAAAGCTGTAATAATTAAAATAGTGTGATTCTGGCATAAAAAACTGACACACAGATCAAAGGAATAGAATAGAGACTCAGCAATAAACCCACATGTATATGGTTAATTAACATATGACAAAGGAGGCAAGAATATACAACTTGGTAAGAACAGTATCTTCAATAAATGGTGTTGGAAAACTGGATCACCATCGCATACCATACACCAAAATTAACTCCAAACAGATTGAAAACTTGAACATAAGACCTGAAATTATAAAACTCCTAAAAGAAAACATAGGCAGTAAGCTCCTTGACATAGATCTTTGTGAGGATTTTCAAATTTGACACCAAAGCAAAAGCAGCAAGAGCAAAAATAAACAAGTGGGATTAGCTCAAATTAAAAAGCTTCTTTTGGGGAATAAGGTTGGCTCTGTGAGTTAAGTGCTCTCGCTTCGCAGCCCTGGGGACTGGGGATCGAATCTTGGCCCCGGCCCACGTGGACCCATATGCTGAACTGGAGTGTGCATCCCATGGGGGAGGTCCCCAGTTCAATTCTCAACCCCCGGTTCAGCCCCTGGCTCAAGGCTCCGAGAGGGTGTGCTTCCCATGCAGGAGGTCCCTGGCCTGGTTCCCACACTGTGTCTCCCACCCACCTGTGTGGAATGAAACCATGTTGAAAACTAATGATGTACAACTATGGAGACATCTCTGGGCCATCCCCACTTGTCTCTGTCTCTATCTCTCTCTGTCAAAAACAATTGGGGGAAAGGGAATCCTTTGCAAAGCAAAGGAAACAATCATTAAAATGAAAAGAAAACCTACCAAATGAGAGAAATTAATTGCAAACCACGTATCTGATAAGGGATTAATATCCAAAATATACCAAAACACCCAGATAACTCAGTAACAACAAAGAATCAGGTTAAAAAATGAGCTGATCTATTATACCAAAGAAGACATACAGATGACCAAAAGTACATGGAAAGATGCTCAGTATCATTAATCCTCAGGGAAATGCAAATCAAAACCACAATGAGATATCACTTCACACATTAGAAAGGCTATGATCAAAGAGATGACAAGTGTTGGAGAGGATGTGGAAAAAAGGGAACCCCGTACACTATTAGTAGAAATGTAAATTGGTGCAACCTCTATGGAAAATGCTATGGAGGCTCCTCAAAAAATTAAAAAGGAGCTACCTTCCATATGATCCAGCAATACACTTCTGAGCATTTATCCAAAGGAAATGAAAACACTAACTCAAAAAGACATATGGACCCCTGTATTCATTTTACCATTATTTACAATAGATATGAAAACAACTTAAGTGTCCATGGATAGGTGAATGAATAAAGAAATTGTGGTATATCTATACAATGGAATATTATCTAGCCATAAAAAAAGGAAACCCTGTGTTTGTGACAACACAGATGAGCCTTGAGAGCAGTAGGCTTAGTGACAGAGAAAGATAGTGTATTATCTCCTATGTGTAATACATTGGTTTTTTTTAAATTTATTTTTATTGTTTTCAACAGAGAGACAGAGGGAAGGAGAAAGCCCAGGGAAGTCTCCACAGTTGTACATTAGTATTCAATATAGTTTCATTCCACAGATGGATGTGAGGCCGTGCAGGGCTGGAACCGGGCTGGGGGCCTCCCACATGAGAGGCACACCCCCGAGAGCTGGGGGCCTCCTACATGGGAAGCATGCCTGGGGCAGGAGCCAAACCAGAGTCCTCCCACATGGGAAGCTCACCCTGGCAAGAACCAAGCTGGGGACACACCCCAGTTCAGCATAAGGGTCCGCAGGGGCTGGGATTTGATCCTCAAATCCTGGGGCTGCAAACAAGTGTTCAACCCTCTGAGCTATCCTTGTATCCCCTGGAATACATATAGAAAGAGGAGAGGGGAGGGGAGAGGAGAGGGAGTGGGGGAGGAATGGGAGGGGGGAAAGGGAGGGG